>APFE030793264.1:0-37539 GCA_000404065.3 Pinus taeda
ATAAAAAATATGTAGTGCCGTTTTTTATATTTTGGGTCCCCTACCACCTTTTTTTTTTGTCTATGTAACAATGATTATGAACTCAGTGCTCTCAGAGCTTTACTGTGTATGCGGTTCATATAACTTTGGTACATGTTATGAGTAGTTGAGTTTGTTCTGTTTGCCAGGAACTACTACAGGACTAATAATGCTTTTGAATCCATTTAATTTTATTTACATCCAAACTATAACTTGAAAAGAAATAGATTGCAATGAATGAATGTATATACATATATATTTTTAATATTGGAATTATATTTTTTTTGGAAAATAGAGATGAATGTTTATTATTATGAATTTGGAAAAAAATAGTAAAACTAAAATTTTTGGCTATTGAAGACAAATAAGATTATTTATTTTTATGGATTTAAAAGAAGAAAAAAAAGGAATGAATATGAAATAAAAATTCAATTTTTATTTTAAAGTGGCTAGTTTTATATGGATTATGGTACTTTAAGAATGGGGCAGAGCATAGAAAAAATGAATTAAAACATGTCAGCCTCTTTTTTATGGTTGAATTCATCAACATAAACAAAAATCTTATTTAGTTGAGTTTCTTCTGTTTACTAGGAACTACTACATGACTAATAATTCTTTTGAATCTATTAATTCAATTATAGTTAAAATATCTCCAACTATAACTTTAAATAAATTAATAAGAAAATATATATAATAATATTTTATATATATATATATATATAATATATATATATATATATATATATATATTATAAAAAATATGCAATAGATTTTTGTGGAAATAAGAGATCAATGTTTATTATTATGACTTAGGAAAAAAATATTAAAACTAAAATTCTTGGCTATTGTGAAGAAAAATAAGATTACTTATTTTTATGGATTTAAAAGAGAAAAAAGTAATGAATATGAAATAAAAATTCAATTTTTATTTTAAAGTGGCTAGTTCTATATGGATTATGGTGGGTAGAGCATAGAAAAAACGAATTAAGAGCATAGAAAAAACGAATTAAGACATGTCAGTCTCCTTTTTATGGTTGAATTCATCAACTTGAACTTTTTTTTTGGCATTTGTTGAATAAACGAATTAAAACATGTCAGCCTCTTTTTTATGGTTGAATTCATCAACTTGAACGAAAAGTCTTTTTTTTTGGCATTTGTTGGCATTTGTTGAATATATTATTTTAATATCATTTAATTTATCAAAGTTTCAATTTGTTTACCATGTTTGATTAAATATGTTTAAGTGATTATAAGTCTTGATCTTTCAATATTAATGAATTTCAATAAAATATATTGTTTTTATGTACCATTTACTTGGAAAATTTCCAATTTCCAATGTTTAAATGTTGAATTTAGAAAATGGCATTAGTGCCCTA
Source organism: Pinus taeda (assembly GCA_000404065.3). Taxonomy (NCBI): domain Eukaryota; kingdom Viridiplantae; phylum Streptophyta; class Pinopsida; order Pinales; family Pinaceae; genus Pinus; species Pinus taeda. The sequence goes on from APFE030793264.1 coordinate 1,395, forward strand.
GTTTTTACAAATTAGAAGCAACCTTGAAGCTTTTGCTACCTTATTTAGTTGTAATTGTGACCTAGAACATGAAAATTATATTGGTCAAAAAGCACGATAAGGAGAGTATTCTAATTTCAGAAAAGCCTAGTATAAAGTAGTATGCAATCTTTGTAAGCCAATGGAAAAAAATACCCTCCCCCCCCCCCCCCCCGCCCACACACGGGGTAATAGTTAAAAGCGTGTTCCTCCATCGAAATCCATAGAAAGGAGGATGCATTACGAATGAAAAAGGAAATGACACTTGAGTAGACCATATGTACAATGAAGTATTATTAAATGAAGGAATAAAATGAAATCAATGGGTAAGCCATACCCAGGGTTAGCTACTTAAAACACGTGAATGAGCATAACAAATAAAGATGGAAGCATTAGGGAATGAAATTTGACTAGCCCATATGTATAATGAAGTATTATCAAATGATGAAAGGAATGAAAACGATATGTAAGCTATATGATGAGTTTATCCATTTAAAGCATATGAAAGAACATACCAATTATAGAATGCATTTTAATTAAGAAACACTATAAAACCTATAAACCACAAAATAATGTTATAACGTTCATAACGAGTTGATATATTGTCGTGATTAGTTTATTATGCTACAATGTATAAGAGAAAGCCTATTGCAATAGGAAAATATCAAAAGGTAAAGGCAATTGAAAGAGCTTATTATTAGAAGATAAAGATATCCCGATTATAGGCTTAGGCATATTAATTAAGCTATGTTATGATTTTATGTTAATTTATGTTTAAATGTTATATTAATATCTTAAAGTATATGTTTGTCATTCCATCGTTTGTGTTATCTCATTATCATAAAGAAGGCTTTTTGTTCATTTTATACTTTATGAATTACTCTTTCTTTTGGTTCCCCTGTGTTTTGGGTTTCTTTGTGTATTAGGCTTTCATCATAAAGTATTAAAGCATAGCGAGTGGAAGTCAAATCAAAGCAAGAGAAAAGCAAAGGGACTTCCATGTTTAGTGATACATTAAGAGACTTCCATGTTTAGTGATACATTAAGAGACTTCATTTGATATACACCAAGAAGTCGAAGGAGTGTTAGGGTATATTTGAATAATTTTTAGGTTAAATTATAGGTAAAAATTGAAAAGGGAGAAAATAATCTTGGTTCGTAGGGTTTTGGGCAAGGTTTTTTGGGTAGTCATTTTGTCAATTGCATGACTATAAGAACAATCTATATGATTGTATAGATGGATTCATACCACTTTTCGAATCAATGCCATGGCAAATTTATGTTTATTGCTATTGACTTCTAAAAACAAATCTCTACTTTCAATAGAAATTTGGTTGACTAGTGGCAAAGTCAATGGTTTGGGAAAAAATCCTAGGGTTTTTGCTGATTCAACAAGTTGACTTTGTTCTCAACATATATTTATATTTATTGTATTATAATATATTTATATTATTATTATATATTTGTATAATATATGTATATATTTATCTTTATTCTTCTTCATGATCTATAGTTTGAATGAGAAAAGTATAGGCTTTGTGCATTTTAGTGCCTATATCAACACTTTCATTCATGGAATTATTTGATAAAATGATGAGTTTGTCCAATATCATGTTCAAAAGTAACAACATTTTTTATGATTAGAATTATAATAATTAAAATTCGTAGCCATTGTTGAGTACGCGTGTCTAGTTTAGTGTGTTGTGTGTTACAATGAAATCTACCACTCTCATTTATGTGAAGTCATAAGCATCAAGGGGTTAGTTTTGTGCACTCAATAAGACTATCCATTGTCGCCATAATATCTCTTCCTCACACTTTGGTTGACTCTTCTTCAACTCAAGGAGGGGTTTCCCACATATATGCTTGCTAAGGCAATGACGTGGAGGCACACAACGATTTTTGAAGATTAAGACTCAACAAAATGTATGGTAGTAGTATAATGGATATTGAGTGATGTGAGAATAAAAGATGATGGAAATACTTTAAGACGAGTGTCAGCCAAATCTTGGGGAAAATGGAGTCAAGGATGAAAACTCTAAAGATGGTTATTTTGTGAATAATTAAGGGTGAAAGGGATGCAAATAACATGCCACAATCAACCTTAATTATTTGTAAAGTAACATTTTCAAGACTTATTTTCCTTAATTCGATTTTGCCCAAAATTTAGCCACCACTAGTGTTGGGGTATGCGATCACCTTTTGTTCTCATAACACTAATCTTGGGGTATTCCATCGCCTTTTTAAGAGTTATTTTCCTTGATTCCATTTTGCCCAAAATTTAGTAGGCACTATCTCGGGGTATTCCATCACCTTTTTGTTCCATTACATGTGTCTTGTTATGTGTGTGTGTTGTGTTACAATGAAATATTTCACTCTTGTATGATGTAAAGTCCTAAGGATAAAGGGGCTAGTTTTGTGCACTCAAGAAGGCTACCCATTATCACCAAAATAGGTCTTCCTCGCCCCTCTAGTTGGCTCTTCTTCAACTCAAGTAGGGCTTCCTTAAAGATATGGTTTCTAAAGCTATAAGTGGAGGCACAAAGGTAATTTTTGAAAAGTAAGTCTCAACGAAACATATGGTAGTAGTATAATTGATTATTGAGTGATGTGAGAATAAAAGATATGGAAATATTTGAAGATGTGATTGTAGTGTCGGCTAAATCTTGGGCAAAATGGAGTCAATAATTATAACTTTAAAGATAGTTATTTTGTGAATGATTAAGGGTGACAGGGATGCAAATAACATGCCATAAACAACCTTAACTTTTGCCCAAAATTTAGCAGGCACTAGTCTTGGGGTATTCCATGACCTTTTGTTCTCATAACACTTAATAATTCATTCTACTGCTAAGATACATTTTATTAAGTATTATTCTTCAAAAATCATCTTGTGCCTTCATTCCATAACCTTAGAAATATTATTTTTAAGGAAGTCCCACTTGAACTGAAGAAGAGCCAACCAAAAGTGTGAGGATGAGTTACATTGGTGACAATGGCTACCCTTTCCAAGTGCACAAAAATAACCCCTTGATGCTTAGTACTTTACATCATTCATGGGTGCTAGATTTTGTTGTAACATTTTTTCACCATTGTCGGAGATGTAGTCCATCTCTGGGCAAATTTGAAAACAATGTCTCATAATATTTTGATAAGGATGTTGGTTTGAAGGCCACCTTCCCATCTTGGCAACTCTACATTTGATGGCTTGCTAATTTTAAGGTGAGAATGGCAAGTAAATACTCGAAGAATTTAACTTGGTGATTCCATGTTTCAAATTTTGGTATGATGTATTAAGATCCATGGATATTTTCAAATTTGAAATATGTCCTCATATTGCAAGATGTGGAACAAATTGCTTGTTGCTTAAGATTTTTCACATATTCATGCATATCCACATGAGTTTCATTATGAACCATGGAAGGAACGTGCTCTGAGATTCTCTCCTCTTTTGTTGCTTATTTTGTGATTTTTATTGAAAAGTTTAATCTTGTCCATGAATCGCAATAATCAAAATGTTTGTACCTTTTATGAAAAACAATGCAAGGGAATGGTGTGATAGTTTCAATTCAGATGAGACAATTTCATTTGCATTTTCATCATAGTTTTTCAAGAACTTTGGATTGATGAAGATGATTGAATGGAACAACTATATGATGCTTTTTTTTTGGGTTGAAATTTGTAAAGACAAGAAAATAAAGTTGAATCATATGATTGTTGTTTATGAAAGACTCCAAAGCCTCTCTTAAATAATTAAAATGCAAAAATGGATCATTGATAATTTTTTTTTAGTATTCTAGAGAAAAGCATGGTACGCTGGATGGAGAGAAATTTGTGAATGTGTATGAGGTTATTGGAGATTCTATAGCTCCACATAAAGACTAGAATAATCAAAATATTAATGTTAATGTTGTAGATTTTAGGAAATATAGGTAGTCATATAAGCTGGTTTTTTTGTTTCTTTTTTTGGCTTGTGGTGGAGGGATTTGAATAATATTTTTCCAGTAATATGCAACAATAGACATTTTAGATTTTTTGGAGTATGTAGAGTGATTTTTTCTATATATATGTGTGTGTGTGTGTGCGCGCCTTTATTTGTCATTTTTTTCATGCATATATTTACAAGTAAAATATACATTTGGGGGGTTGATTTTTGTTTAGGATAACACGTTTTTCAGATTTTCATAGCTTGCATAAAGTTTAAATTTCAATTATGAGGAAAAATATTGAATTCTTTTAGTTTTCAGAACATGTTAGTAATCATGAAAGTGTTGGAAATTTCTATCCATCTTATTCAGATTTTGATGAATGTGCATGCCATTTTTCAATGGGGAATCATGTTTTTAATACCGAAATTGAAAATTGTACATGGCAACAAGATATTAAGTGTAGATTATAGGACACACATTTTTAGCTATGTACTTGTGATTTGAGTTTCATTTCAAAATTTGAGATTTCATTTGATACTTCATCCCCATGCTTAGAAGAAGACATTTTCTTATTGCAAGAGTCTACATCTTTAATTTTTGGAGGTGTAAATTATATTCTTATTGTCGATAAACATTTAGAGAGACATTTTTTCAACCCTCTTTAACATTGAATTGAGTCAGCGTGTGTTGGAACATGTTATTCTTGTTTAGATTTCTGTATTAGCTATAATCTTTATAATATAAATTTATTTCGTAGCCATAATGTCTTAGAAATTCCAACCAATATTAACATAATTATTCATGTAACTTTGTTTGGGATGATTAGCAATATAAAGGTAGCATATGTGCCATTGTGGATATGTTTGGATGGTTGCATTCATTACTTGTTTCCATTTAACTTATTGTGTCATCATAAGTTAGAGTAGGTAGGATCAATAAACTAAACACATATGAGAATTAATTTACCTTCATGCATCTTTTTGGCATTGTTATAGCTAAATCTTGAATCAATGATAATTTAAAAAAACAAAAGAAATGAAAAAGAAGAAGACTACATCTATGATGTTTGTGGGTGTCAAGTTATATCAATCCCATCACATGGTCTTGCCTCTTATTTCTCTTTGACACGTTCAACCAAATATTTTGGGGTTCTCACATGCTGACAAGAGGAGTGCTTTTCCCCAAGTTGGAGCATATCATTGTAATTTATATTATATGAAGTTTCCACTTTGAAATTTCATCAAATTGATGGGCATTTGTTGTTGATACTCCTGGAGCATTGGACTGACTTGGGGGGATACATCTTCATGGGACACCTTCTCTTCATTGCATTTGATCACTTGATGGAGATATTTGGTTAAGTCTCACTTCTTCTTGGTTGAATGGTGATTGTGCACACTAATTGGTTGATCCAACCTTGGTTGCATGTTTTTTATGTTGTTGGATGATTGTATGAATCTCTAGCAAATAATGTGTTGTGAATGCCTTGTAATGGAGCATCTATCATTTGGATAAAAGCAATTGATGGAGATTCACTTTCTAATTTCCTTTCACTTTTATATTGCTACATATATTAATTCTTCACCATCAAACAAAGTTGTTGTAACTAATATATCATTAGACTCGGGAAACACTTTCATTAACTTGTTTAAGGGTAGTACGAATAAGGATATATAAGACTCATTTCTATAACTATTTAAGGTTTATTGTGGCATTCTATTTGTAGCCCTCTCTTCCTTAATTTTTCACAAAACAAACCTTTTAAGAGCGATTTTCCTTGACTCCATTTGCCTAAGATTTGGTAGGTGCCAATTTTTGGGTTTTTTATCACCTTTTTTTTTCTCACTCTTCTTAATAACCCATTATAATACTACCATATATCTTATGAAGGCTTACTCTTCAAAACTCACCTTGTAATTCCACTCCATAACTTTAGCAATCCTATTTCTATGGAAGCCCCCCTTCAGTTGGATAGCTTGTTGAATTTCCATGACCTTGGGTCTAGGTTAGAGTCTTAAAATCACTAACGCTACCAAACCAAGAATCTCAACCATAAACTACTTTGCACATTAGACATCTAAAGCAATAAATCACACATGCACATAACATAGACAAATTTTTCATTTTTCAACCCAACTTCGTTATATTAATAACATATAATACAATAGCCTAGGGCTCCCGTACCAGGGATAATGGCCCTTAGTACAAGATATAGAATTAGGGCTTGGTGTCAGTCCATCAACAACCAATCTGCCCTCAACAAGATACTATGACCATTTGGCCACTGAATCTCGACTACCCAATCTTCTCTCTAGTTGTGCCTTCATCCATCAAGGCCACAACACATCGAGACTCTTGTCGAGTTGTTCATAGCTCCACTCATGAACAACTCTCAATTGCCCATTATTGCTCCTCAACCACTTAGGGACTTCAACTGACTATGATCTTCCTGCGCTGCACCGATGAAGACCAACATAGGGCACGGAGGGCTTCCACCTATCACTGCAAGATGTCCATCTCCCCAATTAACACATGCTAGGAGGACTGCCCAACATCTGTTGTAGAATTCCTTCTCCACACACAAGTCTTGGGCTCCAATCTACCTTCTAGTAGCCTCTTTTGTTCATCAAAGAGCTACGCATAAGGCTACAATACTTCACCCAATCACACACCAACAACACCCTTCTTGTCTGCTTCTCTAGGGATAATTTGAGTAGCCAACATACTACCCTCCAATAGACCTATAACATCCAATCCATCATCCAAAGGTCCATCTGAAACTCACTTTGCTGCTGTCCTCTTGCCTTCTGATCCGATGTGCCTGCTGTCACCTTGGGTACATGGTAGGCCTCCCAACAATCCATGTGGGCTCCTCCAAACAATTCCTAAGGCCCACACAACCCTACAATCTTGGACCTTGAACAATAAATCAGATTCCAGTATTACCCTAAGACAACCACCCTAAACAAATCCTCAAGCTATCCTTTTCTTGCTATCCAAGTCCTCTCTTGTTTAGTCCACAGGCCCAATAAATCGGTTCTATAGACATCCCTATTTGGACATGTTTTGACCCTTAAAACAACCCTCATACAAGTCTGCATTTATACCCAACACTTCGGCCTTCAACAAAACTTTCTCATGCTTCTCCTCGGCCTCCAATACAGACTTGTCCCCTCGCTGTCCTAACCCTCTCTTGCTGCGACTAGGGAAACCAAACTTTAGAGCTCGATGGAGGATATATTGCCCACACAATGGATGCTCAAGCAATATGATACCGCCCTCCTTTTATAGCCTAAGGAGGGGCTTCAACGAGTTAATGAAGAGACCCTTCTATTGGGCTTATTTACATCAAACCTACATGACTTGACAACCAATAATTAATTAGTCAACTTCAAAAAATCATTTGTCTGTAATGAAAACTCAGAATCGGATGATTCTCATTGTGTTGGAATCATCTCGCCGAGCACTATCATCCTCATCCATCATATGTCGTAAATCCATCATGGTTTTGGCCCAAATCACGATGGGGGCAAAACCCCCAAGCTTGGATCTCAAGCCCACAAGCTCATTTGTGGTGCTTTGACCTCCAACCCTTGAACAATAGGGCTTGGAGTACCTCCCAAGCTACACAAATCAACATAGCCAACTAGAAGTTTGAGAAAGGGTTATTGTGGTAATAGTAGGTAGCCTTCCTAAGTGTATAAAACTAGACCATTGATGTTGTTTTGTGCATTGTTAAGGATGTTGGCACTAGAGTAGGGGTAAGTTTTGAAGAGATGCATAAGTGTTGTATGTTGAAGAATTGGTTGTACGCAATCATGTTGCACAATCAAGGGTTTACATTGTGCATAGACCTTGTGTATGATGACTATCTAGTATTATGCGAGGAATTGTAATATCATGCCAATTTTCCATGAAGGAATCTTTTGGGATTTTTCATTCGCAAGTATTTTGTAATCCACAAATTAATAGCTAGGGTTGCCCTAACTATAATACGTTTATAGAAATATATACAAAAAAGTATTAGGAGATTTTTTCCCAGTATTTGGTGATATTTTTAGAGTCTTGTCCAATAAAGGCCTTTGGCTTGATGTATGCAATGTACATATTTGACTTATTAATGAGATAATGAACATTGGATGCTTCCTTCTCCCTAAATCTTGTGCTATGATAGAAATGCGTCTGTGTGAATGATTTAATGTGTATGCATATGATTATTAATGTTGTTGTGAATATATAAATTTCTTGACTACAATGTTTTTGTAATTCTCATAAGTATCTTAGATGAGACCTTCTCTAGTCTTTGGAGATTGAAATGTCGATGGTTATGGGGTATTTATTGGTAAGGTTTTTTAACCCTATCTGAAACTCTGTGCCAATAATTGGTTTCATTACTAGGACCTAAATGATTATGATATTTAAAAAAAAATGAGGCTATGATGTGGAAGGCATTGAGAAAGAGATATAGGACTAGATTTTGAAAAAAAGAAGAGGATTTTTTTTATGTTGAGATGCCAAAAATCTACAAATCAATAGAAAAATATGGAAGAAAAGGCACACTTATTTAAAACTTCATGAATTTTTCTTTGTTAAATTTGTTTATTTGCTTCATGAATGAATACAAATATTGACAATCGTGAATCTTGTGTCGAGGGTCTAAGAACTGATGGTTGGAACGAAGAAGCAGTCATAAGGGTAAAGATACTTGAAAATAAGTGCACTAGAGTGACTAAATTTTGGGTTGAGAGAATTAAAGAAGGATATCTAGTAGAAGTCACTATTGAGTGCAATGAATTTTTAGTAGCATGGAAAGAAAGTTTGAAGCCAATCATAGGGGAAGATTACTAGTAGAAATTTTGCTTTGGATCAAGATGTTGCTTGTGGAAAATGGATTGATGCTTATGGATCCCTAATAGGATGGGTGAAAAGAAGGGGGAGAAGATGAGGTATGTTGAAAAACAAGGGAAAAGGATCAATACAAAACAACAGAGAAGGAGAAGAGACAAGCAATACATAAGAAGACCTAAGATTAGATAGATGGGAAAGCAAGAAAAGAAAGAAAACAAAGTGGGAAGACATGGGGGGAAGACAATATAGTTAGGAGCTCTACAATGAGCACAAGAAGAGAATCAATGTACAAAGGGATCATTGGAGAATGAATGGTGCCAATGAGGAGTGGTAGAAAGAGAGGAAACATTGTCAAAGATACATGACATGGAGGAAAAAGTATCAAGAAAGGACACTGAAAGTAACAAGGATATAACTGTAGGTAAATATGTTGATTTTTTATGGAAATTAAGAGATCTGATTAAGTCAAAAGACCATTAGGAAGAAGAAAGTAATGAGAGTAAGATAAGGAGTAATGATAGGGATGATGATGCCTTTTAGACTCCTTTTACTGGTCTTTCCCTTAACTGTGGATCGATGCTTTGCAAAGTTCTTATGAGAGGTTTGTTATCTCTCCCTCTTGTAGATGGTTTATTTGTATTTTGAAAATCACAACAATGTTTCGAACTTAACATCCAATTTCCTTCATAAATTCCCAAATTTTTTAATTTGTGAAAATTCTCAAAATCCCTTTTCCTTCTGTGCGAACCTTGAAACTAAGGTGGAATATGGAATCCAAAGATCTGGATGTTTAATCTATAAATTCCTTGATCTGGAGTCTCAAAAACCTAGATATATTTTACACTTGTGCTAGATCCGAAGATCGACAATATGGTCTCGCTGATACAGATACCTTTGAACCCATATTTAATTCTTTAACTAGATAACTCTCTAGGCCCGAATAACTTTTGAGCTATATCTCTTTGGTCCATATTAATGGAAATATGTGATTTACACTTTTATGTCTCTGTCAACTATCGAAATTTTGGAAAAGTGACAGATCCAGTTATCTGGGGATCTGCTCCTTGGTTTAACTTGCAGTGGGGTCCACCCCATATGTCTTATAGCTCATATATGAAATTTAGTGTGGACTTTGAGTGATTTCTTAGTCACTTGAAAATTTTCAAGTTGGATACTTTTCTGATATAATACCTCTTTGCATGATAGATGTTGTAGTGAAAATTATAACATGGCAACTTCAAGATTTAGAACTAGGACTGGTTCACTTGCAGAAATTCATTCTTCTAAAATAAAAGAAGAAATTGACCTTGTTTGTCCCCAATTTAACACATAACCTTAAATACCACATAAAAACACATAAAGAATATATATTAATTCAAATTGAAAGGGGATATTATACTTTGGACAATTTCCACACATTCTTCCTCCTCTACACACTGTCACACTCCAAAATTAAGAACCTTTCTACATACATTCAATTACATTGAAAATATATTACATAAATTTCCTGTACTCAACTAAACAAAGTCAACCTGTTTTTCTAGATTATCTAACAAATTCTTAATTTGGCTAAGTCTAACCTTTTACATAGCAACTAAATGGCACTCATCTAACTTCCTAGCAACATAGATACCTTCTAGATTTACAACTAGGAAGATATTACCATTTAACTAAAATTAAGGAAACCAACTTCCTTTGATAAATGGGTTTTAACCTAGGAAGGTCAAAAATGATTTTGAAACGTAGATGATCATGCATTAGACTCTTGGGGAAGAAAATAGCTATTCATTAGCTTTTCAATGCTTCTGCCATACTTGGAAATTTATATTGTTGTCATCCAAGCAACATCTTCTGTTGGCTGTTTTTTTACATTTGACCAAACACTGAAAATATTCTTTATCTTTGGTTCTCTTGGCTACTTTTTGATCCAACATTATTTCGATTTCTTTTTGAACTACTTTTCCTAGTTGTTTGTTCTATTGGAAATAATGAGAGGGGGCGGGGTGAATTAATGTTTTGTTAACATTTTTTTTTAGCTTTTAAAACATTTGATGCACATAAATCATGAAACACAAATATTTATATAGAGACACTAATACAATTTATCTTTGTAAATATTTTGTAAACTTTCTTGTACAAATTAAGCACCGACTTACAACTTTTGTAGGCACCAACCTATAGGAGATTTCAGTCCCCTAGCTAAGCACTAACTCGACATATTTGTAGGCACAACTTAAAGGAGACTCCAATCCTTTCAATGAGCACCAACCTACTTATTCAAGATACTTCACAACTTCTCCCAGTTCACACAAATTTCCTTTCTTCTACAAAGGTTGTCACCCAACCATTGCACTCTTAGGTTTTCACCTTTAACACCAGCCACAACCACCTGTATTCCTATACTCTTCTCTGCTCATTAACTTGGATTGACTCTTCAATTTGGATTAGCTCTCCAACGTGGCTTGTCTCTTCAACTTATGCTTACTTCTGATTGGGCTTAACACAGTCAGTTCTCGCTCTCACATGTCATCAAAATAACACAAACCCAACCTTAAAATATCTATGGTCACCACAAAATTCTCACAAGGACTAGCATTAGATGTTCTTGGGCAAAGTTTATCTATCTCTACCCCTTCTTATTTTTTCACTTGTACATAACAACTTTAGGCTACTCATTACAAGTATTACTGACAAACCCCAATAATTAGTTTCATAGACTATTTTTTCAACTCAAAATTGATCCTTTACAATTGAAATTGAATTAGTACTTTCTTAATTACTATCAACATTTAGGATTATTGTCTATTCAAAATAAGATCTATCCTCCTGGAAGCTTGTACCCACGCTATACCTTTTTCCTTATTGTTCTAGCACTTAGTTAGGCATTAAAAATCTGTTGTCACATCATTTTAAAGTTCCCTATCCATCTGTGGTATAAATAAGAAATGATTGGTCTCCTCCAACATGAACCAATAATAAAAACATTGATAAAGACAAGAAAATATCCAAACCTTTCTTGAAAATTTGGAAGTTTGCTGGCTTATTGCTTCTTAGATTGGGCCTGTCATGATTTGGTTCTCCTTTTTTTCTTAGCTTAGATATGTGTCAATTTGTCACTCTTCGCTTAGCTCGACACTATGGTCAAAGTCAAGACTCTTCCCTCAGTTCAGATCACTCTTCCCTCAACTCACCCTCAGATCGGATTGCCACTCTTTCCTCAAATCAACCTTATCTTAGACCTCACCTTTAATACCTAAAACATAGTGAAAATTTCACTTAAGATATGGCATACATATCTCGTCCTCAATTCCTATTTCTAGAGCATTTGAACCCTAAAGTAGGGTCGACTTGTTCATTGATTGGGTTGACTAGTGCGAAGCTAGGATAATTAAATGAATACATTAAAAAATTAATTCCTCCTCAACTGTGAGAGTTAGAAGGCATGCCATATATCATTTGGAATGGTCTCAAAATATGCTATTTGAATATGCATCTTTTTGTTTCATTTGGATAGCCTTTGACATCAATTAAAACCATTTTCTACAATCTTCCCCTTTGCTATTGATGGCAATACTTTGATGTATGCTTCTTCTGATAATTGCTTCCCTTGTCGACATTCTCTCCATAATTCTTGTTAGTTTCACCCCATTTTTTCATTATCTCCCCCTTTGACATCAATAACAAAGGGTGCTCCTCCCAAGTTTGTGCTTCCTAAAGGAATTTGAATCAAGCAGGATGTTATACTCTTCAATGTATCTATTTCCAGATCTATTTTCAATGTCATAAGAACCAAACACCATGCAATATAATGTCATGCCCAATGTTGTATCTTTCCATAATTTTGCAGAGCAGTCTTCACTACCAGATGTAATAAGTCCTGAAGAATACACAACTACAAAATAAATGAGAGGAGTATGACAAATCATCTCCACTAATGCCTCTCCTGAGAGTGCCGATAAAATTCCTTTACTTCTTCCACTTTTAATGATCTGTAAATTATTGTGGATATTCCAATGGATATTTCATCACAACAAATTTATTAAAATTATACTTAAGAACAAAAAATCTACACTATTATAATTTCACATCTCTTTAGATTTATAGATATGTAGATTTATGTTAATAACACATGCATGCGAATTAAAATTATATAAAAATAGAGAATGGAGAAATAAAATCTCACAAACACATTTGGCATACGATATGACCTAGGAAACCATTTCAGGAGAAAAACGTAACTGGAAAGTGAGGTCACTCCGCTCTCTTTATTTGAATGAAAATATGGTTACGAGTATAAAGAAGTATGGCCAGTGGCCCATGGGCTATTAGAGGGCACAAATTATCTTTGTGTGCTCTATATCCTATCTCACTTGGCTATTTTTGCTTAGCTATGGAAGAAATGCGCTCAAAAGAATGGAACCCCTTTTCCTCCTAGTGGCTCGATTATAACATAGCCCGATAAGCTACTAGTGGTTAGGTTTGACTACCTAAACTCTTAACCAAAGTTATAATATAGACTCTTCTAGAGTCTTGTTCATCATAATCACATGGATAACCCCTTTTTCATGAATAATGTTGGATGAAGTGGCATCCTATCAAATTATGGTGGTTAAAATAGGAAGGTCAAATTCTTAGTGACATAACTTTCGCATACGAACTCTGATTAACGTGATTATTACGTTGTTGGAAAAGTATTTGTGTGTAGAACGGTAAAAAAATGTGTGGATCTAAAGCAACAAAGTTTTACCCCCAAAAAAAGCTATTTGATTCCTCAAAATGCTCTCGAATTTTTCAAACCTTGTTTTACCAAATTAGGTCTTATTAGTAAAAAATGGGTCTATGAGTTGTTTCCTCCACTTTTTCCATTATGAAATCATCAAGATGGATGAAAAAAATGTAATGATCCAATCTAGGTCAAACCTCCCCATTTTTAGAGGCTTTTGATCCCCAAAAGCCTCTATTGAATGGCGAGGAAAATTTTCCTCCAACTTCTCTTGGGTGTATCATTTAGCTTTGCCTGGAAGTTGTCCTTTCAATCCAATCTTACAAAGATCATGCTGCCCATGTCTTGTAGTTCTAGACCTCTTCTGTAAAATTGTATCTTTTGTCAACTTTTCCTAAGCATCTGGTGCCAAATGCTCCACAGAAGATAGGACCTATTCCTCTTCTTGATCTAGCATGGAAGGCTCATAGAGATTTAGATTCTCTACATTCACAATTGAGTAAATGCACATATGGTGGTAAATTGAGTTGATATGCATTATCAACCACCTTTTCTAGTATATTGAAGGGACCATACAACAGAGCCTTGATTTTCTTACTAGTTCCTTGTAGCCTATCCTTGTTCAACTATAGCCATACTCTGTCTCCAACCTTGAATGATTTCTCTATTATATGTTGATCGTGCATAGCCTTATATTGTTCCCGTGACTTCTGCAATGTCTCTTGTACTTGTATATGGATTTTTCTGATATTCTCTATAATTTTTCCAACCCTCAAGGTGTCTCTTGTAAGATCTTCCCTCAGTCCTCCTTGTCGTCCATATGCAATGTCCAAATGTGAAGGAAATAAATATCCAAAACAAGTTTCAAATGGGGACTTTCCTATAGAAGCATGGACTGCTCTATTGTAATAATGTTGTATATATAATAGACTTTCATCATAGGTCTTTGGATTCTTCTGGTTGTATCCCAGGCTTATAATTTGTACCAAATTCATGTTGACTACTTATATCTTCCCATCTATTTGTGGATGGGATGTTGTAGATCTCTTCAACTTTGTGTCCATATTCTCCCACAATATAGTCCAAAATTCATTGATAAATATTGCGTCCTTTTATAAAATGATGCTCCTTGGTATCCCAAAGTGCACTCAAACCTATCCAAAGAAAAATTTCACTGCTTCTTTCCCATTTATGATCTTTTAACAGGGCATCAAAATACACATCTTGCTAAACCTATCAATTACCATGAACAAGTAGCCACATCCATTCCTGGTTGTTGGTAAACCTCCCACAAAGTCCATGGAATTTCTTTCCCAACGACGAGTGGGTACAAGTAAGGGGTGATATAGACCATGTTTCCTATTGCTAGGATTTCTGGTACAACAAAGCATGCATCCTCTTATGAATCTAGCTACATGACCTTGCATCTTGGTCCAATACACATACCTCTAAAAATTGGCCACAGTCTCCCCTACACCAAAGTGCCTTGAAACCTTGGAGGCATGAGCCTCTCTAATAAGCTACAATCACTCACCTTTAGGAACACATAACTTATCCATCACGTAGAGTAACCCATGTTGGAGATGGTAGTCAATGGTGCTTTTTCCATCATGCACATGAATTTGACTCTGTAACTACTGAAACACCTTGTTGAAGTCCTCATCCTCTAAATATGCCTCTCTATATTCATCATGGGTGAATGGGTCCATTTGCATAAGAGTCCCCAAAGATGTGATCTTTGTTGTCGGTGGTCTTGAGAGCATGTCAACCAACTTGTTTGTGCTACCCTTCTTGTACTTGATTACAAAATAAAACTATTGTAGAAACTCCATCCACTTGTGTGGTTTGTTGTAGCTTACTCTGGTTTGTAGGCACTATAGTGGCTGGTGATCTGAGTGGATTACAATATCCTTTCCCATCAGATGGTGCTTCCACTTCTTGACATCTTGCACCAGGGCATAGAGCTCCTTGTTGTAGATAGGGTAGTTAATAACTTCCCCATGAAATAATTCAGAATGGTATCATACAATCCTTCCTCCCTGCATTAAGATTGCTCCCATAACATACCCACTTGAATTTGTCTCCACTTCAAAGGAGTGTTGCAAGTTTGGTAATACCCGAACTAGTGCTTGAGTGATCTTATTCTTTGGCTCCTCAATGGTCCTCTGCTAACCCTAATTTCCCCACTAGAAACTCTTTCCATCTATTGTTATAATCTAGAGTGGTGTTTATACCATTGAAAATGAGGCTATGAATTTCGTCAGGTATTGTGTTGCCCCAATAAATCTCCCGACCTCAGAAACATTAGTAGGAACTAGCAATTTATTGATGGCCTCCATCTTGGCAACATCTATCTTCATCTCTCCTCCACCTATCACATACACAAAATAAACCAAATACTTCTATTCAAACTCACACTTCTTGAGATTTTCTAGTAACTTGCTTCTTTAATGTCTCTAGCACTTGTGTTAGATGTGAGATGTGCTACTCCTAGGTAGCACTGTATATCGGTATATAATCCAAATAGACAATAACAAATGAATATGTAAAACGACACAATACATCATTCACTAATGTCATAAATATATATGGTGCATTACATTGGTCAAATGGCATGACTAACCACTCATACAAACCTTTCCTGGTTTTGAAGGCGATCTTCCATGTATATTCTTCTTTAACTTGGACTTGGTGATATCCAAACTTTAAGTCCAAGTTGGTGAAATATTTTTCTTGTAGGGGGTACCTGTTCTTGAGTGTGATATTGTTCAACGCTCTATAATCTATACACATCTGCCAATTCCACCCTTCTTTGGCACAATGATGATGGGTGACCAAAATGGTTATTTTCTTGATTAAATGACACCCCGTTCTAGTAGCCGTTGCAATTGTTTCTTCACCTCACTTGCTTCTATAACAAACTATTTGTACAACCCAATGTTTGGAAATGGGAGACTAGAAATAGTTGGATCTCATGCTCCACTTCCTTCTTAGGTGGTAACCCTTTTGGCTCCCATAACACATCTCTGTATTCTTGTAGAAAATCTTCCATTTATTGTTTCTATTTCTTAGTACACCCTTCCAGGGATGCCTTGCCTCTCATTGACTCTTCTACAAATTGATTTTCTCTTAAAAAAATAAAACATAGTTCTTGTTGGAACTGGATCAATTTATTGGATTGGTTGAAACTTACCCATGAAAATTTTGACTTGGCTTTGTGTGTGTTGATGGTGAAAAAGTTTCCATCCTTGGCGTGTCAATATTGGTTGGCATTTTGCATGAATATTTCATCTCAGATGTACATGTAGAGACTCCCAAAAATGACTCCACATATATCAAGGGGAACCAAATCTAGTTCTACTTCATCAATAAAATCAACACTTATGGAAAATCTAACTTTGCATTTTTTGTTACCTTGAAATCTGCATCCTTATTTACCCATACTAATGGATATGGGCTTGGATGATCATGAAATTCCAAACCCAACTACTTGACCAACTCTGCTGCAATGAGATTTTCCTACGATCATGAGTCAAACAAAGCATCAATCTTGGTCTTCTTGACCTGTAACTTTATATGGAAGAGTTTGGTCATTTATTTCTCTTCCTATTGCTGAAGGCTACTTAGATTCACCTCCTTCTACACTGATGTACATACAATATTCTAATCCACGTTCGAGCTTCTATCAACTTGATTGCTCGAATTAGTGGCCATGATATTATTCTTCTTATTATCTTTCTTTTTGTTCTTTTGGTTAATCTCTAGATGTAACTTCCAACATTTCTCCTATGTATGGTTTTCAATGTTGTAGCAATTGCTGGGATCTTTTCACTAATGTGTCAGTGGCTACGGTCTTCCTATCTTTTCACCCTTTCTACTTCTTTCTCCCCTCATTAAAAGTGTTATATTTCTCCTTCTGCTTCAATCCACTTGATTTCCCTTTCTTTAGGCCTATGTTTTCCAAGTATTGTGTGTTGGATAGTTGGAATTGTATGGATGGCTAATGGCTGCAAGTGTGTTGGCATTGATGTCAACTAGGTTGGACTTGTTTGATATGGTTGATACAATCTCTTGTAGAGAATCATCATAGTTGCAGGCTTAGTAGAGAAGCCATAAAAATATGACTATGGTTGTTGGAAGGCCTAGACTTTGGAGGATATTATGCCTTAAGGGGTAAGCTCAAATACTCTTGGAATCAAGATAGTTTGTTAGTGCTTTGAAATAACTTTCTAATAGTATGTGAAAGTCCATAAATGGCGTCCTAGATCAGAAATTATTGACTGTCGAAGTTAGGGTCTTAAAGTCCAAGGCATGATGAATTTTAGACCCTAGAGATTTCA
This sequence comes from Pinus taeda, assembly GCA_000404065.3. Lineage (NCBI taxonomy): Eukaryota > Viridiplantae > Streptophyta > Pinopsida > Pinales > Pinaceae > Pinus > Pinus taeda. The sequence continues at coordinate 19,253 of APFE030793264.1, forward strand.
GAACCAGAAATATTGGAGAAGGTCAGCCAATTTGGGGATCAGAAGGCAAAATATCAAAGATCAGAAAATCAAAACCTTGGAGGTTTGGAACCTCGGGACCACAAAACATTAGGAGGCATATTTCACAAGGCATGGTAACGAAAGGACAGTGCAAGTCATATAAGAGGTCGGAGCCTCAGGACTTCAGAAGGTCAAAACATCAGGACCTTGGAAGTTTACTTAAAAGGGACCCAAGATAACATGGAACTAGGGAAGTAGGCGAAATTTTGGAAGGACGAAATATTGGAGGTCGGAACCTTGGAGCAGGAAGATATCGGAATATCGGAAGGTCGAGGCCATCAGAACCTCAAAACTTCTTAACAATTAAATTTTGAAAAGTTATGATACACGGAGTTGCCGATATTGTTTAACTTATCTTTAAAAATGTCGAGGGATGCAGAGTAGGATTAACAAAGGTTTTCGTTGCAAAACCAAGGCTTGACGAGAGCCTTTCTCTCTCCTCTAGTAGGACAGATGGAAATAGGTGATTGGCCCTGTGAAGTTGACATTGCAGATGATGTTAGCATCACGCAGTTGTATGGTGAACACATGATATTTTGATTAGGGTTTTTCAGTAATCTATTGAGGTAAATCTGAGTGACAAGTGTCACCGCTAAGGAGGTGCCACATGGAGTAATAATGAAAACATGATGTCATCTCAGAGGTTGCAACATTAGAGGTCAGGATTTTGTAAGCTCTCATTCAATTCTTATGAAAAATATTTGATCCGATAAAGGAGCTCTAATGAGGACTAGCACTTGGTTGTAGGAAACCCAATAAACCAAGGGCGTAGAAGTGATACTTAGCAGTGAGGTGCTATAGAGTATTTCAAAGGTCAACATTTCGAGACTCCTCCAAAATTGTAATTTGGAGAGGAATTCCGATACCAGGGGCTCCAATATAGTTTGGCATTTGGTTGAGGGGAAACAAAGGACCAATGGTGTAGAGAAGAGATGAGTACCTAAGTGCTATGTGGTTCCATAAGAAAAGTATTTTGGAGATTGAAACCTCATAACTCCTCCGTAATTAATTTGAAAAAGTTACGATGTAGAAGAGCTCCGATGTGGTTGGCACTTAGCTCAAAGAACCAAGAGGGAGATAAAATACATAAGGAGATAGGCCCCCAGTAGGAGCCTGAAAGCCTTTGCACCTAAGAGCTTAGCCCCCGGTCATTATATAAAAAAAACAAGAAGGGGCTAAGCATAAAGGGGCTTAGACCCTCAGGACCTCGCCATTTCGTAATGTCTCTTTTAACAAAAATTACAATATGGGAAGCCCCAATATTGTTGTGCAGAGGTACTGAAGGATGATTGGGTTAAAAACTTGAGATTAAATGAAAGTTAGAGGATTTTATTAATGGAGTTAATGGAATAGGAAGAGATCATTGTGTCAAGGCAATGAGGAAAACAAGTCACATATAAGAGCACTAGACCTATCTCGAGGTTTAATAAAAAAGGGCCATCCTGAGGTGCAAATTAAATCAGAGAGCCATGAATAATCATGGATAGCCTCGATGATAGGAGATAGGTTCTTAGAGAGGAAAAATCCTGGTTGAAGTGTGCAATATTGACTGAGAATTAATTCTCAGCATAAAGAACCACACAAAGAGTTGGTAAAGTGCTCAAGTGCCCATATTCAAATTTTAATGACGTAGAAAAAGTGCAACATCAGACACAACAACAACATGGAGGTTCTATACAAAGGTACACTTGGGAAGTGAGGAAACAGGCAGGAAAGGAAACATTGAGCAGTGTTCAACATATGAACAAAACCAACGATTTCCATTAAGAAAATTGGGGAAGGGAGTGTTATTGTAAGTGCGAAGAACGAGAGCAAAGTGTGTGTGAGCTGAGAAACTAGCCCAAGTGTTTAACCGGAGTGGTGTGTTGCAGAGATCTCGTGGAATAGAATACAAAAGTGTAAGTAATAAGGAGCTACTAAATGAGGCCAAGAGAGACTGCAAAAAAATGGAGGATCGAGAGAAGAAGTTGATTCTGCAGTAAACTAGTTCGGTACTTTTCTATATTTGTATGTGCCTCTATTTTTGGTTTGAAAATTATGTGAAAAGTAGAACAATGGCAAGAACAGGTGATGACGTGCATTCATAAGATGTTGGTGCGTCTCAGAAAGTAGGTGCTTTCTATCCTAAGGGTCTCAATGCCTCTTGTGAGTGGGTGCTCACAAACAAAATGATGTAATTAAGTAGGTGCTTAATTTAAATCATAACAACAAACATATTGGTGGTTTTTTCCCTTTGGGTTTCCACGTGAAAATACTGGTGTCAATATGTGTATGTTGCTCATGTGATGGATTGTATGTACATATGAATGTTTAATCTTGCTACTCATTTTCTTTATGTATGAATGCTCTCATAAGTATCAGATAGTAGAGGAAAGAACTAAAAACATATTCATAAAAAGTTTTAAGAACCTCACTATTACTGATTCACCCCCACCCCCCAAGTAATTCCTTATTCCAACAATTAGTATCAGAGCCAAGTTCCTTCAAGGACAATCTAACCACTCCATGAGGAATTATGTCTAGGAAAGAGAGTTAAGAGGCTTATTCAAGAAAAATATTAGCCTTTGATGGGACAAACTACACCTTTTGGAAAGTAAGGATGGAAGCATATCTTATCTCCCTAGGAGTAGATGTTTGGAATTTCGTACTAGTAGATTATAATGTCCCTGATGTTCCTACCATTGGTGCAAATGGTAAAAAGTTATATGGAAATAATGATAAAGCCAAGAATTCCATTCTCTTTGGCCTAAGTCAATTAGAACTTGTAAAATTTATGCACTGTATGTCTGCTAAGGAAATGTGGGTGAATCTTGATTAGGGTAATGAAGGAGATGAAAAAGTCAAGTAGGCTAAACTTCAAACCTTCAAAATGAGGTTTGAAATCTTAAAAATGAGTGAAGATGAAAGCATAGCAGAATAATTCCTTAGAGTTGATGAAGTAACCAATATGATTAGAGGAATTAGCGAAGAAGTCAAGGAAGATATGATTGTTCAAAAAGTCTTAAGATCTCTGCCCATGAAATTTAATGCCAAAATATCATTATTGAAGAGATGGATTATTTAAAGAATCTCAAGATGGATTAGTTGCTTGGTACTCTCACAAGTTATGAGATGAGAGTAGGAAGAAAAAATTATGAACCTAAGGAAGCAACGTTCAAAGTGTCCAAGAAGGTCAATGAGAAAAAATATCATCAATATTGCTCCAGCTGTGAATGTGATCAAGAGATGGCTCAATTAGCTAGGAAACTAAAGCATGGATCAAGAAAATATAACGGAAGTTTCCCTTTAAATGTTTTGATTGTGGAAGAGTTGTACATTTTTCGTCCAAATTCCCCTACAAAGAAAAGGATGAAAAGGAATATGATTAGAAATTTGGAAACAAGTTTTAGAAACACAAGAAGAAGAAGTTCTATAAGAAGAAAGGGCTCTATTCCAAAGAGGATAACTCAGAACTAGAGTCATACAATGAAAAGTCTTCGGAGGATGATTCAGATAAGTATTTACTTATGGAATTTGGAAATGACTCCAAGAACCAAAATATTATTGAATCTAAAGAGGAGGAAGAAGGAGTGGTGGACCTTGAAGGGGAACTCATTAGTGCTCTTAATGAGTTAAAGAAAGTAAGGAAAAATAATAAGCAGCTAAGAGAACAACTACAATGTGTTGAAGAATATATGTACAAATCTAACAATGAGGATTTTTTTTTATCGAAAAGAAAAACTCGAAGAATCCATTAAAAGCAAAAATAATTTAGCTCTTCTACTAGAGGAAAAACAAGGAACATGTAAGAAAATAGAAGAAGAGAACAAACAATTAAAACAAGAGTTGTTCAAGGTAAATAAGGAAACTATCTAAAAACATGCAAATATGAAATTATGTCCTAAAATTCAAACTAGAAGAAGCTAAATGAAAGGAAGAGGTTATTCAATATTTGATCCATGAATGGGAAGATAATTGTCAGAGTCTCGAGGGAGAGGTTGTCTCTCTAAGAACAGTTCTTGAGAAAACAAAGATTGAAAAAAGAATAAATGAGAAATTTTGCAGAAGGAACAAGAAAGCTAGAACAAATTCTAAGTAGCCAGAGATCTCTAGGAAACAAAATAGGTTTGGGTTACTCCATACCACATGAATCTTCTATGGAAGGATGAACTTCAGATCCCCAACATTTGAGGAACCCACATAGAAATGCAAGTTTCATCAAGAAAGAATCAATGGAGACAAAATGGGATCAAACCAAGGAGGAACACTTCACTATAATAATAACTTCATCTACCCTAAGGAACCACACCAGTAGAGGATGAATCAATCAGCCAAACAACAATGGTACCTTCATGCACAAACTTATGGACCTTCCAACTTCAGGTACAGTCATTTATTGTATGGTCATTGTTATAAATGTCACATCTTTGGGCAGAAGGCTATTGATTGTAAAAGGATCAAAGTTGAAAGAGATGAAAATTTAAGATATAATAAGTATCCAAATTTTAGATCTCCAAACTCTACACTCAAAAATCGAAATGCTTTCAATCCCCTATAGATTGATGTTGAATGTTTTAAATGTAATAATTTTGGGCACAAGGAAAGTGATTGAAGAAGCAATAGAGTATCCATCCAGGTCTCATAACACTTTGTGGTCAGTTGTTTGAATGGACAAGAAGAATTGGAAACAAAAATATGGAAATAACATGGAATGTGGACTCGCTCTATCACCGCAAAATCAAGAAAATAGATGGTATGTAGATAGTGGATGCTCCAAGTATATTAATGGGATAAGAGTAAGTTTCTGTCGCTAAAAGAGAAAGGAAAAGGAAACAATGTCACGTTCGGTAACAATGCTCTAATGATAATTAAAGGTAAAGACATAGTTAGTCTTGATCAAAAGGCAAAAGCACAAAATGTGTTGTATGTGGAAGGTCTCAAGCACAACTTGCGTAGTGTTAGACAAATGTGTGATGATGGTTATGATTTGACCTTTCTATCCAAGGACCATGAGATCCACATTGTGAAGAATTGAAAGATGGCGAGAAAAGCAATGAAAACTTACAATAATGTATATGTGTTTGACAAATCTAGAGTAAACTTCTATTTAAGCAAGATGAATGAAGCATGGTTATGGCACAAGAGGCTTGGCCATTTATGGATTTTGACAGTTTAATAAAATTTAGCAAGATGGGAGCTGTGAGAGGACTACCAAGACTATCAAGGCCTAATAACTCAATCTACAAGTCATGTCAATTTGGAAAGAAAACTAGGACTCATTTCAAGTCGAAAGAGTTTTCCTCATCTATATCATTGGAGCTAATTCACACAGATATTTGTGGCCCAATGAGAGAACAAAAACAAAAAGGAGAAAGTTATTTCATGCTACTCATTGATGATTTTACCAGGGCCACTTGGATCGTGCTCTTAAAAGAAAAGGCGAAAGCATTTAAGAATTTAAAAAAAATTAAAGCTTAAGTAGAAAATGAGAAAGACTTAAAGACAAAATTCGTAAGATTAGAAAGAGGAGAGTAATACGCTTCAAGAGATTTTGAATAATTATGTGAAGAGCATGACATTAGGGGGCAATATCCAGTGGCTATAAATCCACAACAAAATGGAGTAGTGGAGATAAAGAACATAACAATTGATCCGGATTTAAACAGGAATGCAACAAATTACAGTTATGACCATAAATACAAAGATGCAGTAGAAATAACACTTCATTTCATTAATACCAGATACTGAAATATGCTTACAAACATAATGGAAATAAGACTAGCTCAGGCGATGGTAGCTTATCTTTGAGAAGAGATGTGGCGGCTACATGCCTGTGAATTGTGTTACAATGAGGCTCAAAGGACTATCTATTATTAAGAAACAATGGAAAACCCTAAACATCCAAAAACCTAACCCTAGGAGATGAAGCGCCAAAACTGTGGGCCTCGTTTGGTCAAATTGGTACAATATTGTCTCGGGGTCGTAACTTTGGCATATGATCTCCGTTTGGCTATCATAATACCTTGTTTCAAAGATTTCAAAGAGAAGGTTGAAAAGAATTGGAAAGCCAATTTGGAATGTCTCTGGTCTCTTCGTTTCCCCTAAAAACGCCGTTTAGGGCCTCAAAATGGCTTCGAAAGTTCAGGACCCGAAAACTGCCAAATATAGTAAACTGTGCTACAATTAAGGAAACTGAAAAAATGAAAGAGACAGTGTTGGGGTTCCAAGTGGAATAGGCAAGTGGCCACTAATATCCACCTGGATCATTCCTCCCCTCTTAGGAAGCAATGGTCCACATTGCTTTGAGTTCCTCCATGAGATGAGGAAACTTTTGCTGAATTTGGTCCCTAGTGAGCCACTTGCCTTGGTGAAGGAGTTGGCTTGCTTTGACAACTCAATATAGTTGGATCCTTTTCTGTTGGGTTTTCTTGATCTACGTGTCCATGATCTGATCAGTTGTGGCTTGTTCTATGCAATCTGGATTTAACTATGTAGGTGTGAATTGTTCTGTAATGTATGATGTGTCTAGCAATGGTGGGAAGTATGGTCGAAGGCAATGCATATTGAACACTGGGTGCAGGCCAAGGAATGGGAGAATGCTGAGATCAAATGCATTGTCTCCCACTGCCTTGGTAATGGTGTAAGGACCATATCAGAGTGGTCTAAGTTTTCGATAGGCTCTGGTAAGGCATTCCTTTTGCAAATGTAACCAGACTTTGTCGCCCACCTGAAACTTGTGTGGCACCTGATGTTGATCATGTCGCTACTTGTACTCGGCATTTGATTTCTCCAAAATGTTGTGGAATTGTTGGTAGATATGTTGGATGTGCTCAATTAAGCTGTTTGCCTTATCGGTTTTGGACTGGACATGAGCCGAATCTGCATGAGTAGCTGCAAATGGCATGACCACATCAATGGGACATAGTGGCTGGAATCGCAAACCCACTTGAAAGGGGCTATGGCCAATCGAGCTGTGGAGAGCTTGGTTATAGCTATGCTAGACATAAGGGAGTCTCTCATCCCATGTGTGTGGATGCTTTGAGTTGTACATGCACAGAATGTGTACAATCATCTTGTTAATGACCTCCGTTTGGCCATCAGTTTAGGGATGGAAAGCTATGGACTTAGTGAGCTTGGTGTCCAACATCGATGAGAGATTGGACCAAAATGTACCAAGGAACTTGATGTCCTGATCTGAGATGATAGATTGTGGGATCCCAAAGTGTATCCACACTCATTCAAAGAAGAGTTTAAAAGCGGCTTCCGCTGTGATATTATTCTTGCAGGCTGCCATAATGGCCATCTTCGAGAATTTGTCAATGACTACAGAAACATAATCGTTTCCATGCTTAGTAGAAGGAAGGCTCGACATGTAATCCATGGATATGGATTCCCAAGGTCGACTAGGGGTACGCAGCGGAGTATAGAGGCCTTGCTTCTTGATGGTCGGTTTGAAAATGGCACAGGTAGTGCATGATATCTCAAGTTGACTTGATTATTGCAGTGGCAGGTGCTTGGAAAAATCACAAGATGCTTAGGAGCAGCTGGGAATCAATATCACATATGAAAAGATAAAATTACATCATAAATGAAGAGAAAAACAAAATACTCTGTTTTCACCTCAAAATAAGTTTTGAGGTGAGAACTAAATTCGGCTTTCAAAATGATAAATTATGGCTTTACCAATCATCATTGGCCTCCTCATGTCCTTGCTGATCATTATTGGCATGTAATTATTGGATTTGACCATGGTGCGGCCCTAAAACCTAATGAGACCAAACCCTAAGACCTAATGAAATGAATTGCAAAGGGAAAATGAGCCATGACTGAAATATATGGAAGAGGATCAACAAGTACATATCATGAGGGAAAATTGAAGTAAACCCTAGTATTAGTGAATCCATGACCTAATGGAATGCAAACTCATCAATATGGGACTCCTACTATGAAATGCAAAATAGCAGATTTTGATCACTGATGGCAATGTGAAGACAATGACATTAACAGATCTGGTGTCACTACTTGCAAGTGGTTTCTTTACATTATTTCCTAGAGAATTTCCCTTACAGGTTCCTTAATGATATTCCTTTATTTTGGGGATTCCATTGACCATTTGAATTAGAGATGGAAAAATATTATAATGAAGGTGTCCATACCTTCTATGCCATATTTTTGAAGGACTCACTTCTAAGTGAACTAGATCTCGGGATAGAGGTGTATAGAGTCTATACAATGTCCCCTTATGAATACCAATCACTCTTGATTCATTAATACTAGATCCCTTACCCCAAACCAAAAACTTACCACAAACAAAAGGAACTCTATCACCCATATCCTCTAGACAATGTTGGCATTGTTGTGTTGGCATTGATGTCAAAAAGGTCACGATCATGATGCTGCTTTTCATGTGAGATTGATGTTGACTTGATGGTGCTATAGGTTGGAATTGATGTATTGACAATGATATGGATGTGTTGGAATTGATGTCAACTCTTGAGGTCATGCACTTATGTCAACCTCATGATGATGTAGATTAATGGACCATGGTGTGTGTCGGTATGTTTTGACATTGATGATTGATCCTATTGATGATGACACACTTGATGGCACACTCATCTGATGGTATTGATGGAGTTTTATGGTAGCATGTTGGTCATGGAGGAGTTGGCATGTGCATTTATTAACATGTCATGATGGTTTCCTGATGTTGCTACATGCACAGATGGTGTGCTATAGTTGATCATACAAATCTACATGTGTTAGAGATGGTTGATGTCACATTAGTTGAGTTGTCAACTAGGTCCTCATTAGGTCTTCATGTATATGCCTATGATGATGAATTGTAGTAGTGCGTTATGGATTTATGGTGTGCTACAAGGATGTTTGCAGGTCTAACAGAGGTATTGCAGCTTGTGGTGAATATTGATGGAGAGTGGAGGACTTGTTTGCATACTTTCCAACCTTGTTTGTTGGCCCTTCTAGGTCAACTTGGAAGTGACACTTGGGAGGCTTGTTGGATCCACTTGTAGAGGTTCCAGAGGATATGTCAGAGGTTTGGAGGCTAGTAAAGATGTAGAGGAAGGTGATCCAATAGATGGAAGATTTTATGGACTGAAGGCCATATGTTTTACTTCAGTTTTAGGCCCAGTTGTTTAGTATGGTGTTAGGATAGAAGTGATAGTTTTGGATTGGATTTTATGGGAAAATGAAGATGAATCTGAAAATTTTGAGACATGGGTTTTGTGCAGAATGAACCAAATTATCTTTTTGATGGAATTTTTTTCAAAATTTGGTTTATATTGAGAGAGACCAAAGGTTCTTTTCCCGGTCGCATGAACATAGGCCAATGGGAGTGGTTGGGATGCTCTAGTCACATAGAGAGCAGTGTTAAGGGAGCGGTTATGGCTCCAGTCGCTTTGAGACAATGGCATGTATGTGACTAAGGGTTTTCATGATATTTCCTCTGCATTCCTTGTGATGTTTGGAAGGAAATTAGATTTGAAATTCCCTAAGGCTTCTAAAAAGGGCGAATAAGGTCGGAAAGAGTTTGAAAATTCCCTCTCATGGTGTGAATGCTTTTAGTGCACTAGTAGTGACCTTAGTGGATTGATTTGATCTAATTTTTGCACCTTTTATCATAGCCCCAAGCTCAATTTCACCTTACATGTTTTACATTCATGCATTGTGAGCTTTGGGGTTGTTGATTGTTTTTTATGTTGATGGTATGTGTATGTGAGTGAATAGGTTGCAGAAAATAAGTGTACGCTTGAGATCTAGTGGAGAACCTAGATGATTCAGTCCATGACTGAATAATGAGCATATCTAAAGCATGATTTAGTATAATTCAAATTTGATGCTGCTAACATAGAGTTTTGATTTGATGATTTGTATATGCTACCGAGTAGAGCCTTTGATGATGATTCTCACACTTGTTTTTGCAAGAGCTGCTGATGCCTGTAGCACATAACCATGTGTCTTATGATGTTATATGTAGTATGCATCATTCTATTGTTGTGAGGGTTTGATATTAAGATTTGTGTCAACACAATGTTGTATAGGAGAACACATATTTTGTGCATTTGTTTTTATGTTGATTGATGATGAGATCTTACTGTTGAGAGCATGTATGTAGAGTTGATTTATAGTTGAGCATAATGTCTTGGGATACAATTTGAAAATACATGAAAGGAGGTTTGCATGATGGTGAGGAGTAGTGACTTCATGGAGGTTTAGCAGTGATAGAAACGCTTTTGTGAAAGGAGGAAGTTTCTCAATCCAATGGTGTTTGGATAGTCCAATGTTAATTGGGTGAGGATCGATTGATCATGGTGGCCTTGAGGGGATGGTAGAATAAAGTGTTTTGAGATGATCCAACAATATTGAGTCTCTTAGCCGATGGGTGTTGACGTTATGTATATGAGGTCGAGTCTCCATGCTAATGGGAGTCATCACACTATGTAAAAGATCAATTGCTTGAAATGGTAGAATTCAGAGCAGAGCAGTAGCAACAAGGGTGGCTTTTCTCCCGGAAAGGTTTCCACCAAAAATCTTGTGTATCATGTGCGATTGATGTTATGTGCATGCTTATTTTTTTGTAGCTGCTTATGGTTTCTAGTTATGCTTATGTTATACACATGAAATGATGTTAATGAGTTGCTGCTAACATATGTGTGATTCAGTAGTTAAAGTAATAAAAGGAAAAACTGGTATATAGATCACACTAATAATTCACACCCCCTCTCAGTGGTGCTCAAAGGTTTCCATCAATTGGTATCAAATCAAGGCTCTTGTTTGTAGGTTGATCGCTAGAGAGTAGATCTTGGGTTTGTTGGCATATTTTGGAATTTTTTATTTTTATTTTTATTTTTTTAATTTTTAATCATATATATTATATATTTATATATATATATATATATATATATATATATATATATTATAGTCAGAATGGTTGTCCTCACTATTGCAAATTACAAGTTATGGAGAAAAAATGTTAAATCTTGATTATTATCTTGTGGATCTAATATGTGGAGCGTTCTATGTGAAGGTTGTTGTAAAGATCCAATTGCAAAAAATGTTTTGCAGCAATATGGTCAAGCATGTGCATAATCTACGAGAATATTCATGATGATGATATGAAGAGGCTAGCAGGTTTGAAATGTGCCAAAGAGATGTGGGACAAGCTAGAATCCATTTTTGGAGATGGTACCAACAGTAATTTGGAAAATGAGAAGAATAAAAAAAAAGAGCCCCCAGAAACAAGAATCTTAGCCACAAGATTCTCATTCTTCCAGTGCACATGATTGAACAGATGATGACAAGAGATCATAAATTCATGCCACTGAAGGTATTAATACTGATGATTTTTTGTTCAGTTATATTTTTTATTCAGATTTAGATCATGTTGAAGCACATAATGAAGATGAGAAGGTTGTTTAAAATTCAGATCTGAGATTTTGAGACTAACAAATGCAAGGAACAAGAAAAACTATTGCAGATCTATGATGATAAGGAGGACAAGCTGAAGGAAGAAATAAGGAGCTTGAAATTTAAGATGGCAGAATTTGAAAAAGTTGAAGAAGGTATGAGGAAACAATTCCAAGAGAAAGAAAAAGAGTTTGAGAGATTAGAAGCTAAATTTGTTTCCTTGAGAAAGCAACGGAAGATGGAGAAGAGCACCATAGCCTCAGATAATTTACTTCAGATCTAAAGATCACCTTTGGATTAATATTGTATTGGATTTCAAAAGGGTGAATCAAGTTTGCATGCAGGTAAAAACACAAAAGAAGAACTCAAGAAACTTGTAGTAAACAATTCCAACAAAAAAAGTGAGATCTAAGGAAACAAGTAGCAAATCTAGCAGCAAGTAAGAAAACAAAATAACCAACAAAATAAAAGAAATCAAAACCAACAGTCAATCAAGTAGCGAAACCAGTAACAGAGAAGGAAATCACAAGGAGCACCTACCTTTAGAAGATCCTTTTCTCTTAGAGATGATCGTGAAAGATTTGTAAGATTAAAAGTAATCAAAGTCCTTTTGTTCATTTTGTGCATAATGTAGAGTGTTACAAATGTCACAAGTTTGGGCATATTGCACCAAATTGCTGGAATAGATTGTATAGACCATATCAATTGATATTCTAGAAATTCTAGCAGCCAAGGAGAATTGCCTTCAAGTATAATCATGATTTTTATGGCTATAGTTACTCATGTCACTTGTTTGGCCATAAGGCATGTGATTACAGATCTAACTGATGGAGGAGAAGCACATTTCATGCACATTTTATATTTGGCATGAATAGTAGGAGAGTTGATCCTCTTGGCCACGTGGAGTGTTATATATGCCATAAATTTGGCCATGTGGCAAGAGATTGTGTGCTGCCTCATTATATAATACAAAATCGACAAAAGAAGCAAAAACCAAGAGGATCTATCTCAAAAGAAGTGAAGCAAGAGAGTAAGAAATTCAATAAGGATAAGAAGCATATCAAAGAGGAGAAGAATCGGCCTAAGAACGCATGGAGAAAGGAGCAACAACTCTTCAAGTAATGAAGAGCATTCCCTCCTGCGACCCATTGGTTATTTCACACATACTTATAGAGGATTGTATATCATGAGAGGTGCATAACCTTAGGGGGAGCGTATGATGGACTTTGCAACAAGCATATGATGAGTTCACTTCAGAATCATGCACATTCAGGTCCACAGGATAAACCTATCTTATTGGAGGTAATTTGAGCTCAGGGGGAGTTATGCATGGTATGAAGACTCATGATTTGTATTGTATCTTTTTTACCTTTTTTCTCATTTGATTATAGAAGATTTATATATATTTCATGAGTATAATAACAATCACATTTTTCATCCATGTATATGTTTTTGGTTTCCACTAATATCTAGTTGAAAAGATGTGTAGCCATGCATAGATTGCGATTGTGACTCCAGGATGTATTATGATGACTTGTGACATGGACCAGCCATGTATAGTCTGTCATATGTAGTTTGTTACAACCATGTATTTACTATTGTTTCATCATTTTATGATGGTATTGAGTCCAGTCAATAGTTGTTGAGTCATCATGGTGATAGGCTTGTTTTGGAGGAACCTTGTGGAGTCATAATGCAGTCACTTGTATGGGCATGATGATGTAATAGTCTTGATGTTTCATGTTTTTGAGTCATTGGTCCATAGGCGATGATTATATCAGCCATGTATTTATTGATCTATTCATGTAAAATTCTCATGGAGCCATGTACTTAAGTTGTAATATCATTTGGGCCATTTAGCCATGAGTCATGAGGTCATGTTATGGTCATATGAGTATGTGTGAGGTACTTTATGTTGCTGCTAAAACCATGTATTTATCATGTATATGTCACTTGAGTCATGGTCATGTGGAGTCTCAGTCCATATGGTGCTTCTATCTATCAAAGGAAGCATTGTTTGTAGCAGAAGCGATCATTTCGGTCCGACAATTGATATCTCTACAACTTGGATATGACACATGTTCAGGGGGAGCGTTATTTTTTCCTATTTATTTAAGCCATACATTTTTGGCATTGTGATCCACTTGGAAGAGGTTTTCATGCTATACCTCATACTATGCTATGATAATGGGGTTATTCATCTCATGTGATGAGATGTTATGGAGTTGTTGCTATGCAGTCACGGGGGAGATTGTGTGTGGTTTCCTCATATAATGTTTCTATATGGAGGAGTGATGTTTGATGCTCATGTACATATTGTTTATATACTTGATGCTTCTCATGGTTGTGTATTACAATGATGTTGCATATGATGCTTATGGTTGCCTTATGTTGGCATGTTACTTCTTGCTGCTAGTAGTTATTGGTTGATATTCTGCTCTGAATGGTGATTGGATTATATGCTACTTCTTGCTTATATAGAGACATGGATGATTCCTGATGCATTATATTTCATCCATGTAGAGATGTATTCTCTAGTTTTTACTTCATTTCTTTCTGCCTATTCATATTGAGTTGACCCTTTGCCATTGATGTCAAAGGGGGAGAGAATTTGGAGATAATTTGGATGTATGGAGATCAGCCTCACATGTTGATGAGTTTGACATCAATGCCAAAGGAGGAGTTTGTTGGCATTTTTGTTCTGGCATTGATGTCAACAGGGTCATGGTCATGATGCTCCTTATCATGTGAGATGAATGTTGACTTGATGGTCCTATAGGTTGGCACTGATGTATCGGCAGTGATATGGATGCATTGGAATTGATGTCAATGTCAACTCTAGAGGTCATGTAGTTATGTCAACCTCATGATGATGTAGATTGATGGACCATGGTGTGTGTTGGTATGTATTTGCATTGATGATTGATCCCACTAATGATGACATACTTGATGGCACACTCATGTGATGGTACTGATAGAGTTCGATGGTAGCATGTTGGTCATGGAGGAGTTTTAATGTGCACTGATGAACATGTCATGATGGTTTTCTAATGCTGCTACAGGTAGAGATGGTGTGCTATAGTTTATCATACATATTTACATGTGTTAGAGATGGTTGATGGCACACTAGTTGAGTTGTCAGCTAGGTCCTCATTAGGTCTTGATGTCTATGCCTATGAGGATGGCTTGTTAGTAGTGTGTGGTGTATTCATGATGTGCTAAAAAGATGTTTGTAGGTATGACAAAGTTATTGCAGCTTGTGGTGAATATTGATGGAGAGTGGAGGACTTGTTGGCATACTTGCCAACCTTATTTGTTGGCTCTTCTAGGTCAACTTGGTAGTGACACTTTGGAGGATTGTTTGATCCACTTGTAGAGGTTTCAAAGGCAATGTAAAAGGTTTGGAGGCTAGTATAGATGTAGGGGAAGGTGATCCAATAGATGGCAAAGGTCTCGGACTAAAGAAACAATGTTCTACTTTGGTTTTAGGCCCAATTGTTTAGATTTATGGTGTTCAGATGGAAGTGACGGTTTTGGATTGGATTTTCTAGGAAAGTGAAGATGAATCTCAAATTCTGAGACATGGGTTTCATGAAGAACGGCCCCAATTATCTTTTCTATGAGTATTTTTTCAAAATTTGGTCTAGATTGAGAGAAACCAAAGGTTCTTTGCCTAGTCGCATGCACATAGGACTTTGTGAGAAGTTGGGATGCAACAGTCACATGGAGAGTAGTGTTAAAGGAGAGGTTATGGCTCCAATCACTTTGAGATAGTGTCATGTACGAATTTGAGGGTTTTTCATGATATTTCCTTTACATTCCTTGTGCTGTTCAGAAGGAAATTACATTGGAAATTCCCTAAGGCTTCCAAAAGAAGTGAATAAGGTCGGAAATAGTTTGAAAAGGTCCTCTCATGATGTGAATTATCTTAGTGCACTAGTAGTGACCTTAGTGGATTGATTTGGTCCAATTTGTTCACCTTTGATGCTAGCCCCAAGCTCAATTTTACCCTACATATTTTATATTCGTGCATTGTGAGCTTTGTGGCTATTGATTGTTTTTTATGTTCATGGTATGTGTATGTCATTAAAAAGGTTGCAAAGAAGAAGTGTATGCTTCAAATATAGTGTAGCGCCTAGATGCTTCAGTTCATGACTGAATAATGAGCAAATCTGAAGCATGATTTAGTATAGTTCAAATTTGATGCTGCTAGAGTAGAGATTTGATTTGATGAGTTGTGTATTCTGCTGAGTATAGTTTTTGATGATTCTTCTCACACTTGTTTTTGTAGGATCTGCTGATCCATGTAGCACATAGCCATGTGCCTTATAATGTTATATGTAGTATGAAACATTCTATTGTTGTGAGGGCTTGATATTAAAATTTGTGTCAACACAATTTTGTATTGGAGAGCACATATTTTGTGCATTTGTTTTTATATTGATTGATGATGAGATCTTGTTGCTCAGAGCATGTAAATAGAGTTGATTTCTAGTTGAGCATAGTGTATTTGGATCCAATTTGAAAATACATGAAAGGAGGCCCACATGGTGGTGAGGAGTACTGACTTAATTGAGGTGGAGCAGTGATAACAAAGCTTCATTGAAAGGAAGAAGTTTCTCTAACAAATTATGGTTGGATAGTCCAATGGTAGTTGGGAGAGGATCGACTGATCATGGTGGCCTTCAATGGATGGTATTTTGTAGAGATCCATAGAGAATAGAGTATTCTGAGTTGATCCAGTAGTATCGAGTCTCCTAGTCGATGGTTGTTGGCGTTATGTATATGAAGCCAGGTCTCCATGCTAAAGGGAGTCAACACACTATGTAAAAGATAAATTGTCTGACATAATACAATTCAAATCATAACAACAACAACAAGGGTGGTGTTTCTATCGGAAGGGTTTCCACCAGAAATCTTGTGTCTCATGTGTGATTGATGTGATGTGCATGTTTATTTTTTTGTAGATTCTTATGGTTTCTGGTTATGTTTATGTTATGCACATGCTATGATGTTTATGAGTTGTTGCTAGCGTATGTGTGATTCAGTAGTTAAAGTAATAAAAGGAAAAAATAGTATAGATCACACTACTGATTCACCCCCCCAATAGTGCTCAAAGGTTGCCAATATACAATAAATAGAAAGAAAGTTTTTCTTCAAACCTGGAACATATGTGATGTTGTTGAGGTGAATTCTTCCATGTGACTCAATCTCCAATGATGTAGACCCAATGCATTTCACTGGATAGATCTTGTTGTCACCAAGTTTGATAGAGTGAGATGAGTTTCCCTTAGATGGGGTTTGGAGTTGACTGCATTCTCTTGTCATATGTTTGGAGGCACCACTATCAATAACCCATACATTCTTGTCCTTGAATGTTCCAGATAGAGAAGAGAATAAAAATCCATATGCTACTTTCTTTGTGACCTTGGAGATGATTTTCAATAGACAATTCTTGATAGATGAAGCGATATTTCCAAGAACCTTGAAACCCTTCCTTATAACCCTTTCCATAGTGCAATCAAAGATGTGATCTTCAAGATCCTTCTTGCACCTTAACTCTGATACTAGTTGGAAAATATGGAGACTTGTAAATTGGGACTTATTTTCCTTATCATGATAATTACTTGTGATGTTAGTTGGTTCTTTATTTCTTATTTAGTTTTGTTCATAAAGCAAGTACCAAAACACTAAAGATCATAAAGAGACCAAGTACACAAGATATAGGCTCCAAGCCAGGGAAAACCCCCCCAAAGGGGAAACCCAAAAAATGATTCTCTTTTTCTTTACAATTTACTTACAAAAGATAATTCCAAGGCCCAATTACCAAAACCATCAAACCCTCCAAGCCCCAAGTTAGCCCCCAACAAGATATTCCTTGAGACAACTTCAAAATTTCGATACTTCTTCCTTGATCATTAGAGGAATTTTGAGGTCTAAACTGAACCTCTTAATAAAAATGTACAACCAAAATTAACTTTATAATAACCAATAGGATTCAAGATGATGATGACAACCATGGGGGATGATTCACCATTTTTGGAGTAAAAAAGTAAAAAGATTAAAAAATAATAAAATAATAAAACTATTTTTTCAACTCGTATTTCAACTTTATCTCCCTAATGTTTTACTCAAATTTCAATTGGGAGTACTCATTGGATGAAAAATTTAATTCCCTCATCCAAATAGTACCCATGTTTCATACTTTCGATGGACCCTGCTACATGAAAAATGAGAAATACATGAAAAAATGTAATTGAAATCACATTTTTCATGTATTTCTCATTTTTTGTGTCGTAGGGTCCATCAAAAGTATGCAACATGGGTAATACTTGGATGAGGAATCAAAATTTTCATCCAACGAGTGTTCTTGCTCGAAATATGAGTAAACCCATAGGGAGATAAGTTGAAAATACGAGTTGAAAAATTAGTTTTTTCCTTTTTACCTCTAAAATTTGATGATGTAATCTCATCTTATTTTATTATTTCCACTATTATTTTATAATTTCCTTAGGAGGCCCATTTTAGACCTCAAAATTACCTAATGGATGCAACTTTAGCCCTGCACTAGAATATTAGTCCTGCAATCTCGGCCTCCTGCAACTTGCTTCAGAATTTTGTCCCTGCAATTTATCCTCTTGCAACTACTTCATAATTTTGAACCCCCTACAACTGGAAACTTCACAAACCCCAATGAAACATGAGAGGGAGTGTTATGTAACCAGCTCAAAAAAAATATAGAAAAGAGAGATCAACGCCTTAGAATTCAGCCTCTTCGAGGGGGCAACCTCCTTTACATTACATAAATGAACAATTCTTGGATG
>APFE030793264.1:39807-53454 GCA_000404065.3 Pinus taeda
CCATGAAAATGCATCTTTCTTCAATAATGTTGTTATAGGTGCTGCTATTCTCCCATAATTCTTAACAAACTTGCGATAATACCCTGCCAACCCAAGAAATCCTCGCAGATGCTTTATGGATGTGGGAATTTTCCATTCCATAATGGCTTTAATTTTGCTAGGGTCTACCTTAACTCCTTCATGAGATACAATATGACCCAAATATTCCACCTCCTGGACTCCAAAGAAACATTTGGATCTTTTTTCATATAATTGTTTCTTCTTCAATAGTTGTAGCACCCTGTCAACATGTTCAACATGATCCTTCCAAGACTTGCTGTAGATTAGTATATCATCAAAAAATACTAACACAAATTTTCTAAGGAATGGTTTGAAATTGAATTCATCAAACCTTGAAATGTTGAAGGTGCATTGGTAAGGCCAAAAGGCATGGCCAAAAATTCATAATGACACTCATGAGTTCTAAATGCTGTTTTCAGAATGTCTTCAATCTTCATTCTGATTTGATGATATCGTGAACGAAGATCCAAATTGGTGAAGTAAATTGATCCATGCATTTCATCCAGTAATTCATCAATGATAGGAATGGGAAACTTATCTTTAATAGTGAGCTTGTTGAGCTCCCTATAATCTGGACGCATGCAACATGATCATCCTTCTTGTGCACCAATACGATTGGAGCAGAGAAAGAACTTTGACTCGGTTGAATTATACCAACCTCTAGCATTTCTGCAACCATACGTTCAATTTCACTCTTCTGCACCTTCTTACGAAATTTCAATCCAATGCTGAGAGAAAAAGTTATGACGATTTTCCCCAGGTCACCTGTTTGGAATGTAATTCAAGACTCTACAAAAAGACCAACTTCCTCAGATCATATCTCCGCAAATATTGCGCAAAAAGCTCTGAAATTCGGACCCGAGAATTAGCACGTTGTCTTCTCAAATGGGTTTTTTTTCGACTTCTGAAACGTCACAGAAAAAAGTTATAGCGAAAATGCGACGATGACCTGTTTGGAGTAGTGAAACCCTAGAATCCAAAGTTCCGATACCAAATGTTATGTAACCAGCTCAAGAAAAAGATAGAAAAGAGAGATCAACGCCTTAGAATTCAGCCTCTTTGAGGGGGCAACCTCCTTTACATTACATAAATGAACAATTCTTGGATGATTCAAATGACAAAACCTCCTTTCTATATATAGGAACCTAAGGAGTGACAATATAACCCAACCGACCTAACAATAATAATATAAATCGACAAAAATAACAATAGAGGGATTCTATGGGGCACAGTAATAACAATATGGGGGAAATTAGGGCACAAAAATATTAATAAGGGGTACAACTACAATAGTAATGGGGTAATCACTAGTATTATAGGGACCCAATAGAGAGATAGACTTCGACTTCCTCTTTTTATACCTCCCAACTATTCTTCTTTAACTTCACTATTGCAGATCAAAATTGTGTGAGATGAGTGTCTAAATGAGTCAAACTTCACTCCTTTATATAGCCCTTCTTGAGCGTTGAATTCCCTCCTTGTATGCCTACTTGATCTGCTCCTTGGGCCTGTTACACAACATTTTGTCATTGTCCCTGTACTCCGTGTTCCATGATCTTAGAGGACCTCTACAGTGAACCCTACATGCTTTTCCTTCATGAAGAAACTCCCATTGTGTGCCTCTTCATGAGTAGAACAATTCCCTCTTGCACCATTTCCCTAAAATCTTCTGTTTTTCCCAATTTACAAGACCGACACTAATGGCCCTTATCCTCCTCGTGCCAATATGCAGAGATTAACATTGTCCCTAGCTCCAATCAAAGAAACTAAGATTTGTTCTAGTTGCATCAATCCTCTTATGGAAAGTTTTTTAAATAAGGAGCCGAAGCTTCCAGCTCTAGGAGCTTCTTAACAGAAGTCTAGTAAATGGTTTGGTCGGATGGGGTCGAGGGTGTCACTTTGGGCTCCTTTCCCCTATAAGGATGGAACTACCTCAAGAGATAATACCTTCTCCCATGAGAAGAGGATCCATCTCCCATCCATCCATGCTATATAAACCTCCATTTTCCCAAGCACAAGCTAGTGTTAGTGTTAAGTGTTAATGTTGGTATGCTAGTGCTAATTAAATTTGGAGTAAACAACAAGCTATTCATAGTTGTAGCTCTCTAGTTGTGTGAGGGAGAACTATGAATTTGGTTTAGTGTGAAGCCTAAAGGGAAGAGCCTTAAAACTATCATTGTTGAGGCCATCATGGAATGCTAATGAAAGTCTGCAGGAACCTGGTTTTGTCATAGGAGAATGGAAACATTAAGACAATGGTTGTAATCTCTTCTTGATTCAATATATATGCAACTATTGATTGATTTCCCACATGATGTGTCATATTACATGTTCATGGCTTAATGTTTCTTAACTTGTTAAGTAGGTTGAATTACAATTTGTATATTATCATGATTGTTGTTTGTTGTTGTTTACTTGTTTCAGGTGTTTGAAGAAGGAAACGAGAGATAGTTGGAGTGAGCAAGCAAGGACATCATCAAACGAGATAAGCATACTAAGAGGTAGGCCATCTTTATTGGTTCTAACCTAAGTAAATCTTCCAGAGAATGTATTGGTTGTGGCTAGACCCATTATTGGGCTAGAGGAATTGTTTGTGTCCGCACTCCCAACTTTAATTTTTTTTTTTTTTTTTTTTTCTTGGCTTCCCCACTCAACATGCTTAATTCGCTGACAGCCGCTCTAATCAGCGTGATATGCTGAGAAACAGTCGCGTCGACCCCCTTCTAGTGCTTTTTTTCAGTTAGGCAATCACACCAATGTCTGTTGGTAAATATTAGGGTTTACCCTAGATCTCGACTAGTGTGTCTTGCTCTTTTGTTTTATGCCTTTGAGCTTGTTTTCAATGTGTTCTCCCTGACTAGAAAGCTTCATTAGCTTGGTTTGTGTGCTTGCTTGGTTTAGCCCACCCTTTGATGTGTTAAGTCTGGCCTTGTGTGAAGTTATTTTTTATTTTTTCTTTGAATCCCTCAATTAGTGCTACTTATCAGTTAGGTAGTTACACCTATCAAGCCATTAGCGCTAGTTGTAGTACTGGGTAGTCACGTTGGTCTTGCCTATTGGTGCTAGTTGTCAGTTAGGCAGTCGCTCCAGTCTCTGAGTTAAGAAAAAATCTGAATTTATCACTTTCCAGTGCTAGTGTGTCTTGACCCTCAGACTCCCTTCTTCCAACTCCCATCTTCATTGCTTCATTTTCAATTGAATGAGTGAAAGTCTTGTTTGTTCTCTTATTTCGAGTCTCTTTTCTCTTTCGAAGCATATATTACATTGCTTGGTTTCTCATTTGAAGCATTTATGTGTTTGGTTGGTTCAATTTAGGGAAGAAGTTGTTTTTAGTTTCATTTATCATGCTTTGGATTTGATTGATGCTTGTTTGTTTGGAATTGTGAAAATTTTCATTTAAAGTGCTTTATGTGAAAGATTCATTTTGCATTTTATGAAAAGGAGAACATCATTCTAGTTTACTTAAGCAAAAATATTGCATTAGTAGCATTATTGAGAAGCTAGAATTGCATCATCATAAGCATTGGAAATGAAATGAAACTTCTTATGTTGTTATAGGAAGATTACGTGCTTTTAGGAAATGCATAAGTGAAAATTTTCATTCTTTGATTGTTACATTGATTGTATGCTCTCTATCCCTCAATTAGTGTTAACTTTCATCGAAGAAAGATTTCTTTTCTCATACAACTGTGTATAGGAGTTTTCAGATGACAACAGTAGGGCCTTGTAATTGAAACCTAATTCAAGATCAACCGTTAATTTTTTTTGAATTAACCTAAGGAAGCATTGAAAATTAACACTCGCATTTAGTGGTCTAGGCTTGAGACATGTTTTGGCGTCTTTAAACCTAGTAGCTGTCATTCACTTCGACAATTAGACAATGTTAGTACGGACTTGTGATCCCCATATTGTCATGTATATAAAAGGAGACCCCACTAGGTCTGCAATCCTTTATTCATAGGAATCTGATTCTTCCACCTTGTAAATGTGATACATTGAACACAACATTCAAGGAGACTGCTTGCCCGTAATTCTCGGTTCGTGGGGAGGTATTTTGTAGTTCATGGTTACTTGGTAATCCTTTTGCCTAGAGTACCCTGAGTAGTCATTTTTTATGTTTACTGACTCTTTAAATTTGAAAAGATCATCGAGCACTTGTCCTTTTGAGCTTGTTAATTTTGAAAGCGACTAGAGTCACATTTCATCCTTTTCTCGACTCTTAAAAGGTCAATGGCCAATGGTCACTATTCTCTTTGCTTTTCCGTGTGGTTTGTTTTCTGTACGAAGGGAGAATAGTGACCATTGAAAAATTCTCGTTCATTGCTCACCAGGTGCCTCCTTTGCAACCATCATTCCCTATTGGCTCTTGTTTGCAAGAGGTACCTTCCCTACCATAGATCAATTATGTGGCTACCCATTCCATCTCTACATTTGTTGATGGTCACACAGATGCTATAATACATTATGTACTGGGGGCATTGGAACCCGATCTGTCTATGGTACCAATTGACATGTATTCCTCCCAGAGCGTGGTTCTTCCATCTAGTGAATACCTCTTGGGAGCCATGTTCTCGTATGGTCCATGATCAGATTCCGAGGATAGTTTGTTCCTATGTCAACCTTGTTAACAAATGAAACATCATTTGTAGCATGGTTCCTAGTCTTGTGTCAAGCTCCTTAAAAAATGAAACAAGGAGTTACGAGGATAGTTCTTTTATTGTGTCAACCTCGTTAAAAAATGAAACAACATGCGAGGATAGTTCCTGGTCTTATGTTAACCTTGTTAAAAAATGAAATAACTCCCTTTTCCAAATCGAGTCTTTCTTGTAAAATCCTAGTCGAGTCTTTCCAAGGTCTCTTTTTCTATCTTTTCGGGCTCGAGAGACACAAATGTACGAAAAGGGACCATGTGGAGTTTTCTTTTCTGTCTCTTTTTCAAACTCTCTAAACATGAAAAAGATACCAAGTTACACCTTTGTCGGACTCATCAAAATATTAAACAACATCTGATTCGTCACCATGACGAACATAAGCTTATCCTTCCTAGGGCTCATTAAACTTATTAGGTTGGATTTGTCTGAAGGATGAACTTACAATGCAAGCATCTGCTATCCCCTTCAAGCTTGTGATTAAAAAATAATTGGGGCACCTGTTGAAAATGGTGGGGGAAAATTTGGAAATCTAATTAGTCGTGTCAGCAGCTCACTCTTGAGCATGACACTTTCTGCTTCATGCTGGGTTGGGATATCCTCCTTTGTATCGGTTACCTTCCTAGGTTGGGCCATTCATTTTTTCCTTCCATTTGATCTCTGCCATGTCATCATGACCATCGATCCTATGGATCCAAAAGCTGCCAACTTCTCGTTGTGTCACCGATATGTTAAAGAGTTATCCTTCTACAGTTACCCTTGCCTCTGATTCTCGCTATCATCGAAAATAATTTTTCATCCCTTTTGTCTCGTGTCGATGATGTGGGATATATTATGGCCCTCCTTTGACATGGTCGCTTCCAGTTGACTTCAACTCATTACCCAAGAAGTTGACCGAGGGACTCACTTCCAGTACCTTAGAGATTTCATGCCCTAATGGCAAGTTCTTCGCACTCGATGACAAGTTCACATCATTGGCTTTCGATCAAATGAATTCACGGGTGTTCGACTTCAGTTCCTCTATTCACATTCTTTGGATTGTGTTGATAGTACCTTGAGGGCCATTGTCATTATTGGTGGTTTCTCTCGCACTTGTTAAAAATTTACATCATTGACTGGTAATCAAGCGTCTTTCTAGCATGTTCGACGTCAACACATCTATTCACATGTTAGAATTTTTACTTCGATCGGGTTGTGGTTGAGCGCAAGACCCTGGGCTCAGATCACAAAATTCCAGATTGCGAAGTGATGTGACATTATTATGTTGATATACATGTCTCTTTCATATGGATGGCCGTGACCATACCATGAGTTATCATATGTGATCCTTCTCATTATTGGATGGCTACAACCATACCTTGGTTTCATTATGATCTTGTTTAACAGATGGCTGCGACCATACCTTGGTTTCACTCTAGTTCGGCCTTCATGCTGGAGGGGACATTTGTTACAAAACATTTTGTCACTGTCCCTGTACTCCCCATTCCATGATCCTAGAAGACCTATGCAGTGAACCCTACATGCTTTCCCTTCATGAAGAAACTCCAGTTGTGTCCCTGTTCATGAGTAGAACAATTCCCTCTTGCACCATTTCCCCAAAATATTTTGTTTTTCCTAGTTTATAAGACTGGCACTAATGGCCCTTGTCCTCCTCACATCAATATGTAGGGCTTAACACTATCCCTAGCGCCGATTGGAGCAACTAAGCTTTGTTCTAGTCGCGCTGATCCTCTTATGGAATTTTTTTTAAATAAAGAGCCAAAGCTTCCAGCTCTAGAAGCTTCATAACAGAAGTTTGGTAAATGGTTTGGACAGATGGGGTTGAGGATGTCAGTTTGGGCTCCTTTCCCCTATAAGGACGGAACTACCTCAAGAGATAAGACCTTCTCCCATGAGAAGAGGATCCACCTCCCATCCATTCATGCTATATAAACCTCCATTTTTCCCAAGCACAAGCTAGTGTTAGTGTTAAGTGTTAATATTGGTGTTCCAGTGCTAATTAAGTTTGGAGTAAACAAAAAGCTATTCATAGTTGTAGCTCTCTAGTTGTGTGAGGGAGAACTATGAATTTGGTTTAGTGTAAGCCTAAAGGGAAGAGCCTTAAAATTATCATTTTTGAGGCCATCATGTAATGCTAACAGAAGTGTGTGGGAACCTTACTTTGTCGGAGGAGAACGATAACGTCAAGATAATGGTTGTAATCTCTTCTTGATTCAATATATATGAAACTATCGATTTATTTCCTACATGATGTGTCATATTACATGTTCATGGATTAATGTTTCTTGAATTGTTAAGTAGGTTGAATTACAATTTTTCTATTATCACGATTGTTGTTTGTTGTTGTTTACTTGTTTTAGGTGTTTAAAGAAGGAAATGAGAGATAGCTGGAGCGAGCAAGCAAGGACATCATCAAATTGGATAAGCGTACTAAGAGGTAGGCCCTCTTAATTGGTTTTAACCTAAGGAAATATTCCATAAAATGTATTGGTTGTGGCTAAACCCATTATCGGGCTAGAGGAATTGTTTGTGTCTGCACTCATAATTTTACTTCACCACAGGGCCAACTTGGTCTTGGGCTTATCTATGGCTTTTTCTTGATAAAATAATTATTTCCTTCATTACAATGAGTCCAAATGGGACTACTACACATGAACAATATTGTTTTTTATCCTAGAAAGACCTAGAAATACCTAGAATACCTAAAAGCATGAAAAACATGCTTTTGACACAAACTTGAGTATGAAACCCATACTCCAAAATAAAATGCAATTTATTTTTCTTTCCTTCTTCTTTCTTTATAACAATATGCAATGTCATGATTACATTTAAATTATAATCAAGACCAAACCTAGTTACAATTTACAACACTATGTCAATGAAGACTTTTGGAGGCTCCTTGTACTATGTAACATTTATTGATGACTTCTCTCATAAGATGTGGATCTAATTCATGAAGACAAATAATGAAGTTTTTTAAAAGTTCTAGGAATTCAAAAGTGAATTTGAAAACTTGAAGGGAAAGAAGAACAAGGTTTTGAGATCTAATAATGGAGGAGAATATACCTCCAAGGAGATCATTTCCTTTTACAAAGAAGATGGGAGTAAGAGGGAGTTAAAAGTCCCATATAATCTGCAAAAGAATGGAGTTGCTAAAAGAAGGAATAAAATCCATTGAAGAATCTATTAATGAAATGATGTATGACCAAGAGCTACCTATGGTTCTATGGAATGAAGCATCAAGGATGACTGTCTACATTCAAAATATAATTCCTCATCGAATCTTGAGAGAAAATACTCCTGAAGAAGAATTCACTGGAAAAAAGCCCCATGTTGGTCATTTAAGAATATTTTGTTGTCCTATTTATATTCATGTTCCTAAAGATGAAATAAGGAATTTAGAGCCTTCAGGAAAGAAAGGGATATTCATTGGTTATAGTGAATCATTAAAAGTATATAAAATATACATTCCAATACAAAACAAGTTGAAGTTAGCAAGGATGCAAGTATCGATGAGAATGTGGCTTATTGGAAGTTTAAAGAAGTGGACTCTAATGAGAACAAAGAACACAAAACTCCCAAGGAAGAAGGATCTAGTCCATCAAATCCTTTTGAACATCCCATTCAGAATCAAGAAGAGCTAGAGGGGCCAAGTGAACTAGTGGGCATAGTTGTTATTCATTAAATCAAGAAAATTCCAGCTTGGTTAAGATCTACTTTGTAGGAAGTCGAAGGACATGTAGCACAACGTGTCCTTCAAGGACCTTCAAGGAAAGCAAAAGGCCAAAGAGGTATTCTGGTTATGCAACATTGATGACAAATCGTATTGATGTTGAACCTTCCACCTTTGAAGAATTCACTAAACAATAAGTTTGGAAGGATGTAATGATAGAAGAATATCAATTTATTATGAAAAATGATGTATGGGAAATCATGCCTAGACCTAAAGAAAAATAAGTGGTGTCCTCCAAATGGATATACAAGATCAAGCATGCAGTGGATGACAACATTGACAAATACAAGGCGAGATTTGTGGCTAGAGATTTCTCCTAGAAAGAGAGAATCAACCCCCTATCTTGGTTGTGCTACTAAAGGGATTCTACCATGGCAACGACCCTTTGGCCATGCGGCTAGGGCAAGGAACCCCATTTATTATTTGTTTATTTTTTATGTTTTTTTAATAGTTTTTTTTTTCCTAAATTCACATTTTTTATTATTTACACTTTAATATTTTTTAAATATTTAAATATTTAATATAATATAATATAATATATATATATATATATATATAATATAATATATTATATATTATAATAATATATATATTATATTATATATATATATCTATATATATATATAAAGCTTCTTTGCAATTTTTTTTCCTTTTCCTCTTTCTTTTTTTTTTTTCTAAATTGTTTGATGATTTTTTAATAATGTTTTACTTTTATTATTATTTTTTGAGCAACAAATAATTTTATTTAATTTTTAGATTTGCTTACATTTTTTTTTCTTTTTAAATTTTACTTTTCCATTTTTTTAAAATATTGATTTAACTAAATTATATTGTTAATTTATTTATTTATCGGTTGATTTTTTTTTTTTTTAATGTTTTTTAATTGTTTCTTTTAATCTTTGTTTGTTTTAAATTTATTTTTATTTTAAACAATTTATTTTTGTTTTATTATTTTAAGCCCTTTTTTTTATAAAGTTGCTTTTAATTCTTCTAAACATTTTTTGTTATTTTGTTTTACTATTCAATGCGAAGTGGTTAAAGGAGGAGGCATTCAAGAATCTAGCTACGAAGAACTGGCACCATTGCGAAAATAAGGAGTATCAGTTGATTGCTACACAATTTAACAAAAATCTTATTAAAATTAAGAGGAAGATATTGTAATGGCTAAAGGGAAAAAGGCCGAGAGACGAGGAAGCACTGGAAAAGACTGAATTAGAAATGGAACCACTGGAAAAGTTTGAAGGTGGGGGTTATGCAACAAATGAATCAAAGATACACCTAATCCAATTAGAAATGGGTAAAAGGAGATTATTGGAAGCAAAAGAAGAAACCTGGAGGCATAAAAGTAGGGCAATATGGCTTCAGGCAAGGGATGACAATACTATTTTTTTTTCGACAATATATGAAGGGAAGGAAAACCATTAATGCCATCTAGTCCCTCAAAGATGTAGCTGGTAACATGGTTTATAACTTAAGGTATCTGACTAGGATGGGTGTTCAACACTTTCAATCCCTCTACACTACTCTTAGGGAGGCATCTATAAGGGAAATCATGAATATCACACAAGTATTTCCTAGATTTGTTAATGAGGAGGATAATGAGGACTTATCATAGCTAGTAACTTTTGGAGAACTAGAGGCAATTTTACATTGGTTCAAGAAGGATAAAATTCCTGGGCCCAATGGGTGGCTTGTCGAGTTCTATCTCAATTTTTATGAACTACTGGACCCTAATTTGTTAATATTTGTTGAGGAATGTCACATTTCTAGGTAGATGTATGGAGCCTTTAAGTCCACATTTACTGTGCTCGTTCCTAAAGAAGCAACCTGAACAAATTTGATGACTACAGACTTATCTCACTATGTAATTTCATATACAATATCATAGAAAAAATCATCGCCAATAGAATCAAACTCATACTATCTTGCCATATATCAAGGAGAAATTCACCTTCCCAGAGGACCGTTAGATACATGAAGCCATTGGTGTTGCTCAAGAGGGAGTACATAACTTAAAGACTAAAAAATTGAAGGGCTTGATCTTCAAATAGATCTTTCAAAATCCTTTAATAGAGAAAGTTGGATTTATATAAGAATGATGCTTACTCATTTGGGTTTTAACATATATTTTATTAATTGGATTATGTGTTGTATCACCTCTGCATCATTCAACGTCTTTATCAATGGCACTGCTTAAAAATTCTTTCATGCTGAGAGGGAACTTCGTCAAGGTTTCCCATTGTCCCTTCTATTATTTCTATTAATAATTGAGGGATTGAGAAGGTGGTTAACAAATGCAAAAAGAAGAGGTTCACTTAAGGGTGCACCTATCGCAGGGGAGATCCTCCTTACTCACCTACTATTCGTAGATGATGTACTGATCTTTCTGAATGGATCACACATTGAATTGACAAAATTCAAGGAATTAATAGACTTATTCTGCAAGGCAATAAGTATGAAGTCAAATAATCTAAAATCTACTCTCACAACTATTAAATGTTCTGAGGATGAAATAACATTTTCCAACAGACTATTTCCTTTCCAAATTAATCCCCTTGATGAAGGCATAAAATACCTTAGTTTCCATAAGAAACCAAATGACTAGAAAAAAGGTGATTGGATGTGGCTCGTAGCCAAACTGGAGAAAAAAATAAAAATTTGGAGTCACAAGTGGTTATCCCATGTAGGAAGATTGGTTCTCATCAAATTGGTCCTAGAATCCATACCATTCTTTTTGATATCTTTATCCTAGATACCCAAAGGCATATTAAATATGATTTAGAGGTTGTGTTGTGGTTTCCTTTGGTGTGGATTGAAATGAGGTTGAACCTTTGCCTAGATTAGACGGGATAGAATTTATCTACCCAAAAAGTGGGGTGGTTGGGGCATTAAATATCTATTATATTTCTCTCAGGAATTTGCAGAAAAGGTGGGATGGAGGTTAATCACGACTCAAAGGCTCTGGACAGAGGTGGTGACTAGAAATTACATATATCCACTATCTTTAGTGTTAGAAAATTATATATTACAGAGCAATGGAACACATAAAATATTATAGAAATATAAACACAAAAAACACATAAAACAAGAGAGACACAGATATACGTGGTTCACCCAATTTGGGCTATGTCCACGAAGAAATAGCCAATCCTTTCTTTCATATTATCCAACAAACTAAAGAGATACAACCTACAACAAATCCACTGTAATTCCCTCTTCGCTCTCAATCTCCTCTCTCTTCCTCACTCAAAATATAGATCTACGTAGACGCAGTACAATTGCCTCATATATAGCGAGGGGTTGCCTTCTAGGGAAAAAACCCTAAATTAAACATAATTTCTACCGTCAAATCTCCGCCTAATGAACGACTCAGATTGACTACGAAATTACAACATTTTACAAGGCAAATTTACATCTATTTTTAGCTTCGAGGGTGCTGCCCCCGATCCCCCGCCACGGGGGCTCCCAAAGGTCACAGCCCTCCCCTGGACCCCCCCAACAACAAATATTTTATAGGCGGCGTTGCCGCCCCATTACGAACTGGGGTCCAATGTGGTGATACCTTTGAATATAGAAGATAATCAGGCTCTACACCCAACAATCTCCCACTTGGAGACTGATTATAGCAACTCCACCGCTACTTAATTTGCTGGAAAATGGCTCCACTTTGGACTTGGCTATTTCTCATCTTCTTCATCTTACTTGAAGACCAATTGAAACTGAGCAGATTCTCAATTTCTCCCTGATTAGAACTTTTGTTAACATACCTGCAGGATTCTGGCTAGTGTGTATCTTTTCCAGCTTCAACTTTCCATCTTCCAACGCTAACTATATGAAATGGTACTTGAGCTATTTATGTTTAGTCTTGGAATGAAATGCAGAGTTCTTTACAAGATGTATGGCACTCTAGCCATCACTGTATAACTTGCCCAACTCCCGCTTCTTACCCAATTCATCCAAAAACCTTTGTAACCAAATCATTTCTTTACTAGCCTTTGTAGCAGCAACATACTCTGCTTCTGTTGTTGAGAGTACAACAACACTTTGCAGTTTTGAGACCCAACTGATAATTGTTCCACCTACAGTAAACACATACCCTATTGTTCTCCTCCTGTTATCTCTATCACGCACCATATCTACATCAACATAACCCTATAGAGCAATGTTTGAACCACCAAAGCATAATACTTGATTTGTGGTACTTATCAAATACCCGAGAATCCACTTCACTGCCATCCAATGTTCTTTTCCTGGATTGTTCATGTACCTTCTTACAATTCCCACTGCATGTGCAATATCAGGCCTTGTGCATACCATTGCATACATTAAGCTTCCAACAACTGATGCATATGGAACTTTCGACATATGAGCCATTTCTTCTTGAGTCTTAGGACACTCCTCCTTAATTAATTTGAAATGGCTAGCCAAAGGTATACTAACTAGTTTTGCATTCTGCATATTAAACCTTTTCAACACCTTTTCTATGTACTCACTTTGAGACAATGTTAACTTGTGATTCTTCTTGTCTCTAGTTATTATCATACCAAGGATTTGTTTTGCATCACCCAAATCCTTCATTGCAAATGAGTTCACCAATTTTCTTTTGAGCACATTTATTTCCTGCATGTTAGAACCTGCAACAAGCATGTCATCTACATTAATATAGCTGTCATCATTTTTCCTTTTGAGATAAACATAATGATCAGAGTGACATCTAGTATAACCTTGTTCAGACGTAAACTTGTCAAATTTTAGATACCACTGCCTTGGAGCCTGTTTTAAGCCACACAAACTCTTATTCAACCTGCACACTGGTTTCTCTTTCCCTTTTACCTCATATCCTTGTGGTTGCTTCATATATATATCTCTTCCTTCAAATCCCCATGGAGAAAGGTTGTCTTTACATCTAACTGCTCAAGATGCAAAACTTTAGCTGATACTAGACTTAAAATAGTTCTAATTGAAGTCATTTTAACAACAGGAGAAAATATATCATCAAAGTATATACCCTTTTTCTGTGCAAACCCTTTCACCACAAGCCTAGCTTTATACCTTTTTCTACCTCCATCTTCTTCCTTCAACTTGTAAAACCATTTATTTTTTAATGTTGTTTTACCTGCAGGCAACTTGATCCAGGTGGAGGTTGGTGGCCACCCACCTATCCCATTTGGACCCCCACAATTGTCTCTTTCAGCATTTTCAGTT
>APFE030793272.1:9028-20237 GCA_000404065.3 Pinus taeda
ATCATATCCCTCAGAAAGTGATACTGAACATCAATGTGCTTTGTCTTTGAATGATATGCAGGGTTCTTTGCCAAGAAAATTGCACTTTGGTTGTCACAGTCTATCCTTATAGCTCCCTATGCTAGCCCCATACTTGAACACAATATTTACAACCAAACTACTTCCTTGCTTGCATGATTGGCTACCATGTATTATGCCTCTGTAGTTGATAGTGACACTACAAATTGTTTCTTACTCATCCAACTGACTGCACCTCCAAATAGGTTAAACACATACCCACTTGTAGATCTTCTCTGATCCAGATCTCCAGCTCGGTCTGCATCAACAAAGCCACGAATATCCAACACTCTATCCAATCTTGGTCTTCCTTGGTAGCACAAACCATAGTCACTAGTGCCACGCAAACACCTGAAAACCCGCTTCACTGTTGTCCAATGCTCCTTTCCTGGTTTTGACATAAACCTGCTTAATACTCCCACTACATGTGCAATTTATGGTCTAGTACAGACCATTGCATACATCAAGCTACCAACTGCACTTGCATATGGAACACGAGTCATGTCCTCGTCCTCCTCTTGTGTCTTAGGACATTGTTCAGCAGATAACTTTACACCTACAGGAATAGGAACCTTCACCGCTTTACTTTCCTGCATATTAAATCTCTGTAATAATGTCTCAACATACTTCCTCTGGTTTACCTAAAGCTTCCTCTTTGCCCAATCTCTTTTAATTTCCATGCCCAAAATATAGTTTACAGCACCAAGATCTTTCATGTCGAATTTGGAGGATAATTGGGTCTTCAAATCTTGGATAATTTCTTTGCCATTTCCAACCAACAACATATCATCCACATACAAGACCAAATAAATAACACAGTCAGCAATTAATTTAAAACACACACAATGATCTGCTTTGCTTCTGGTGAAGCCAAGTCCCCGTATAAATGTATCAAATTTCTGATACCACATCCTTGGTGACTGTTTTAACCCATACAAAGACTTCTTTAACTTGCATACCAGTTCTTTCTTACCCTTCACCGCGAAGCCTTTAGGTTGCTTCATGTAGATTTCCTCTTCTAGATCCCCGTGAAGAAATGATGTCTTCACATCCATCTATTCTACCTCAAAATAAAAAGTAGAAGCAACAAATAAAGGTAATCTAATAGAAGTTACCTTGGCAACAGGAGAAAAAACATCACCAAAATCAATTCCCGACACCTGGGAATAACCTTTTGCGACCAACCGAGCTTTGTATTTCTCCACCTTTCCTTCTACATTTGTCTTCTTCTTGAACACCCATTTGCTGCCAATGGGTTTCCTTCTAGCTGGCAACTCCACTAGATCTCAAGCCTCATTTTCGTGCAAAGATGTCATTTCATCAACCATGGCCTCTTTCCAGAGTATTCCATCCTCTGAATCTACTACTTCCTTCACAGTTCTGGGATCAATATCAATAATAGATAAAGCAAAAATTGAACAAAAAGCAGATGGACTATACCTTTCTGGCTGCCTTCTTTCTTGAACTCGTCTTCTCACACCCAGAGTTTGTGGCTCTTCATCTTCTAATTCCTCCTCTGTTGTAGAGTCTGATTCTTCCTCCTTTAGCTCAAATTCTATCTTCTCAGGTTCCTTTGGTTGGACTTCATGTTTAATAACATCTTTCACCTCTATGAACACCACATCTCGATTGTACACAACCTTCCTTGTTACTGGGTTCCAAAGCTTATAACCCTTTAAACCATCCTTATACGCAATAAAGATGCATTTTTCATATTTATTATCCAACTTGATTTGTTTCTCCTTTGGAACATGTACATTTGCATCACATCCAAATACCCTCAGATGTGAAAGAGAGGTTTTCTTACCAGTCCATACCTTTTATGGAGTTTTATCCTCCAACGTTGATGAAGGTGATCTATTGACTAGGTAACATGTTGTCTCCACCGCCTCTGCCCAGAATTCCTATCCTAACCTGACACCACTGAGCATGCTTCTTTCCCTTTATATCAACGTCTTATTCATTCTTTTTGCAACTTCATTTTGCTGAGGTGTATATGGAGTAGTCTTCTACTGTGCTATACCACACTTCTTATAGAATTCTTCAAATTCCTTACTGCAAAACTCTCCACCATTATCTATCCCAAGCACCTTTATCTTCTTCTCTGTCTGGTTTTTCACCAGAGCCTTGAATTCTTTAAATCTGTCAAAGACTTCAGATTTCTTATTAAGGAAATATATCCATGTATTCCTTGAGAAGTCAACTATAAATGATACATAGTACACAGACTTACCCAGTGATGGAACCTTCATAGGTCCAAACACATCACTATGTACAAGCTCTAATATATGTTTCGCCCTCTTACCACCAGAGGGGAAATTCAACTGATTCTGCTTCCCATATACACAATTTTCACAGAAATCAAAATCCAGAGAGCTATTACTCATACCTTTACCATGAACTATTTGAAGACCCTCCTCTCCAATATGTCCAAGCCTTTGATGCAACAGCATGGTCTTCTCTCCAAAGACCACGAGATTTTCTACTCCACTTTTAGGAACCACAAAATTCTTGCACCCATCAACAACTGTGCTACCTTGCAGCTTGTATAGAGCTCTAATTTGAACTCCCTGCATCATTACCAGTGCTCCCCAAACCATCTTGCAGGTATCCTTCTTGAACACTATTTTTACACTTACATCATCCAACCTGCTTACAAAAATCAGATTTCTGGCCAATGCAGGAATATGCAGAACACCTGGAAGTGTAATAACCCTTCCACCTTGCAACTTCAACTTTAATTTTTTGCGACCAATGATTCTAGCCTTCTTATCATCCCCTAAGAATACATCACCACAATCATATTTCTCATACTCGCAGAACCACTCTCTATGGGGAGTGAAGTGAAAGGATGCACCTAAGTCAATCAACCATGCCTCATGATCTACATGTGTACTTGAAGAAACCAAGTACAAATCCCCACCTTCATCTGAGGTGGTATTCGCCTCTACAGAAGGAGCATCATCAAATCCCTTTCTTTTATCAGAAGCTTTAGATTTACAGTCCCTTTTGTAGTGCCCTTCCTTTCCGCATTTCCAGCACACCATCTTTCCAGGTTTTACTGGAGATTTAGATCTCCCACTCGATGACTTATTTTTGTTTCTGTTCTGGGACTGTCCTCGTATAGACAAGGCATCACCATTCTAGCTCTCCATATTTTTCCATCTCATCTCCTCCGTCAGCAAGGATGAGACTATTTCATCAAACTGCAAGGCAGTTGCATTGCTACCTATTGTCATAACCAAACTATCCCACACATCTAGTAGAGAACACAACAAACTGATGCACTTATCTTCATCTGAAATTTTAATATCAACAGATGCTAACTGACTTACCACAGTATTAAATGCATTCAGATGCTCTGTCACCGAGTCTCCATCCTTCATCCTCAGGTTATACAACTTTTTTCACAGGAACAGTTTATTCACCAGAGACTTCGATTGGTACAAAGTCCCTAACTTGTCCCACAATTCCTTCGACGTAGCTTCCCCTGATACATTCAACAATACTGAATCTGAGACACACAATCATATTGTGCTCTTTGCATTCTGATCCAACTTCTTCCATTCTTCATCAGACACTCTCGTTTAGTACCTGGATCTACCTTGATCCACTGATATTTATCCACCAACAGATCCTCCATCTTGAGTTTCCATAACTCAAAAATCTAACTATTAAATTTCTTGATCTCTATCTTTCCACTGCTCGCCATCTTCTTTCACCACCAGAATCGATCTCGCAAATCTCCCACTAAACAAGGTCTACCACAAACCCGAGCGAAACCCCTCAGCAACAAAGGCATCCCCTTGAAGCCAAAACAGCTCTGATACCAAATGTAGGTTTTAACCCTGTACAAAAATTACCGACATATGAATTCTAAAACACAAAATAAACAATGCGAGGGCATAACACATATACACAAAGATTTTCCCCTAGATCCCAAAACTAGGACTACCAGATTTATTTTTATTATGTTCCTTTCAATGTTATAATACATATTTATACATGTTGAAGCTTCCAATACCAAGGACTAAAAACCATCGCGTCCAAAACCATTGACTGAAAACCTTCGTTTCCAAAAACATGTGTGAAAATCATGCACAAAACCATAGGTGGGTCCACCCAACCTAACATAAGTTCCAAAACCAAAATTTTCTAGAGTGCTGCCCTGGACACCATAGAGTGGGGTTACCTACACCCCTCAAGCCCCCTATGACCTCCCCACTACACAATTAGTGCAACAAAGGGGGGGCTCCACCCCCCCTCTATCCCTCTGGTTAACTATGTAGGCTAGTCGTGGAAAGAATATTACACAACCCAATAGAGAGAACATCATACCATCATCTTGAGAGAGAACATACCATCATCTTGAGAGAGAACATCACACCATCATCTCGAGAGAGAACTTGTAGCCTCATAACTAAATTCTTCAACCACATAGGCCTTGCAAGTACCCAATGATACTATCAAACTAATGCTCGCTTTCAAAGGGATCCTCAACTATTTCAGGCTTCACATTAACCTGCTCAGAAGTAGAAAATTAGCCATGTTGGTTTTCAGCACTTGTTTTAGTAACAACTAGATATTCATCCAACTTCAACTAGAGCTTCTTCCAGAAGAAGGCATCAACAATCAATACACCACTAAGAAGTGCTTTTTTTTAATCCAGCGAGCCAAAAAATTAATAGCAGAGTCCCACAGCTTCTTCAAATTCTTCATTAATCAATTATCCATGGACTCATAGTCCATCATGCCACATCAAGGATTAGGTTTATGCAACACTCTCAATGAGCTCCCTCTTACTCAAGAGAGGTTCCCAACCTTAATCAGAAATATATGATTAATGCTTAACAAAGGAGATCATAAAGTCATCTTTAGTAGATCAAAATCATTCTTCAAGACTTAAAGTTATCATCACGGGTCACAACATACTTCAATCAATATGATCTTGTTTGCTCCATTTGAATCTACACTACTACATTTGGGCATAAATTATGACAATGGAATCCAACAGAACGAATAAAATCAAAAAAATTGTCAAAAGTTAAATGTATTTTTTTTCTAAAATTGCAACACCCTTCGAATATTTGATGGGAATTCTTTAAAGGCCAAATATTCGATGGAATGTACTTTCCTATCGATTATCCGACATTTTTCTTATAATCGCTCAAGTCATCAAATATCCTACAAGATTTCTTTTACCGCGAATATTCGACGCTATATCCAATATGAAAATGCGTTGTCCAATTTATGACAAATGACAAATAGCTATTGCATAACATTCAATTCCACCATTAATGGATTTTTCTGTTGACAACGTCTAATATAGAACTGTTGGTTTTATTAATTAAATAAATATAATTAATAAATATTTATCACTATTAATAATATATATATATATATATATATATATATATATATATATATATATATATATATAAGAGAGAAGAGAGCCTAACATCATATAGCTTTGACATAGTTTCTATATATATTAGTTGCAATTGTTTTGAAAGGTTGTAAGATTATTTTGAGGTTAATTTTTTAACAAAATCAACTTTGAAAGTTTTTTGACAAAAAAATCACATAACATTCCTCAAGGAGACCAAGGATATGTGGGATCGACATTGAGGACTTCTGTGTAGGAATTTACAGGGTAAGTTTCTCATATAGAACACCAAAGGACACCTTTCACAAATAGATCACAGATCAATACACCAATATTCTTGACGTGGTTAAAACCCTAAAAGAGGGAAACAATCCATGGCTTGAACCAACGCGGCCACTTCAAGCAATTAATTAATTAAATAAAGAAAATTTACATAAGCTTCTTTCATGAATGGTCACCTTACAAATGACCCTCCATGCTCTTTAAATAAAGATCATGGACCAATCAAGTCTTAAGCCATGGATCAAGTGTCGGTAATACCGAGGAGAGAATGGACCTTTAGATCACTTCATGTCTAGAACATATCATGACTGTCAGATTGTAAGTTACAAAAGTACATAGTAAAGAAACACACTTTACCTAACTCTACACTAGACTAAGTTATACTTAACTATTTCCTATGTGTCGGAATATCCTAACACCCCCCAAGAACAACTTGGGATAAGATTGAAGGATGTACACATATGACACAATAAGAGAAGGAAGGAGGCATTAGAGCCTACCCCCCCTTAATGACAACTTCCTGAACTCCAACCATAAATTGAAGTTTAGTAAACTTCATCTCTGTGAGAGCCTTTGTAAAGATGCTTTCAACTTGATCATCAGTTGAACAATATTTCACTTCAAGAACATGGTCATGAATGAGCTTTCTAATGAAGTTCATGTGTCATTCAATGTGTTTGTTGCGCTAATGTTGGACTAGATCTTTGAATAGTTGAAGGGCACTTTGATTATCACACCAAAGTGTAGTTGGATGCTACTATTAAAAGCCAAACTCTGACATGATCTAATGAAGCCATGTGGGCTTCCTTACTAGCTTCTATAGCACCACGATACTCTGCTTCTGCTGAAGAAAGTGAAATGGAACTTTGTTTCTTGATGGCCCATGTAATAGGTCCAAAACCAAGAGGGAATACATAACCTTCAGTAGACTTTCGTTCATCAGGGTCACTAGCGCAATCAGAATCAGTGAAACCAACTAATAAAAGAGATTCTTCTACACTACAATGAATACCAAACTAAATTGTACCTTGAACATAACGAAGTATTCTTTTAGCTGCTTTCCAATGACTTTCATGTGGGTTTTGCATAAACTGAGCAATAAGGCCAACAACAAAGGAAAGGTCAAGATGGGTATGGGTCAAATATAAAAGTTTTCCTACAACCTGAGGGTATAAGGTAGCATCAACTCCAGGAGAAGTACAAGTGACTAAAAGTTTGGCTCCAGAATAAAAGGGAAAATGGGTTGGCTTACAGTCTTCCATGTTAAAGTGGCGTAGAAGATCATAGACATACTTGGACTAGGAAAGGGAAATACCTTCCTTGGATTGCAAGACTTGAAGACCAAGAAAATAATGCAAGTGTCTTAAGTTTGTCATTTCAAACTACCGTTTAAGGTTGGACTTCACATGGTTTATAAGGTTGGGATCACTACTAGTAAGGGTAAGATCATCAACATCAAGAACAAGAATGATAAGTGACTTACCCACTTTCTTGGTGTAGGCAGTATTGTGAGAATGACATCTAGAAAATCCAGTGCCTAAAAGTAAGCTATCCATTTTAGCATACCAAGCCCGAGGAGCTTGCTTGAGACCATAAAGGAATTTCTTAAGCTGACATACAAGGTTGGAGTCTGTTTGTATAAATCCAAGAGGTTGTTCCATATATATTTCTTCATGCAAGTGCCCATGCAAGAAGGAAGATTTAACATCCATCTCATGGACTTCCCATTTGAAATAGGCAACAAGTGAAAGAACAAGGTGGATAGAGTTCATTTTGGCAACAAGGGAGAAGGTTTCAGTATAGTCAATGCCTTCAAATTGCGAAAAGCCCTTAGCAACAAGATGAGCTTTATGTTTATCAATTTTTCCATCTAGTCCAAACTTTATTCTGTAAATCCATTTACATCTAACAAGTTTTCTTCCCTTTGGAAGAGGAACAAGATCCCATGTATCATTTGCCAATAATGGATGATATTCTTCATTCATGCCTACATCCCAATCTAGATGGCCTGAAGCTTCTGCAAAGGTGTCAAGATCATAATTCGTTGAAACTCGAGCCAGTAAAGAAGAGACTCTTTCGAACTGAGAATGTGTATGTCATTGATCTATAGGATCACTTGCAAGAGAACCTGTTGCATCCCGAGTAGCACAGACCCATTTTGGAAGCTAAGGATCTGAAGGAGGATCTTGAGAAGGTGGGGCAGGATTGTCATCCTCATTATCATCATCTAAAAAAGAAATATTTTCAGAAGTAGAAGGGATAGAGAGAGGTGGCACATTTGCCGAACTAGGCTCGTAAGTAGATATATTTTCAGCAAACTTTACATCTCTTCTAATGATAACATTTTTGGATTTAGGTGAAAGAAGTCTATACCCTATGACATCTTCAGAACATCCAACAAAAAAACATTTTTCACTCTTAGGTTATAAGGCTTTATGTTTCTCATCGAGAATATGGGCCCATGCTTCACTTCTAAAAACACGAAAGTGACTTACATCTAGTTTAATTGAGCTCCATGCTTCTTCTGGAGTGATATTCTTTAAAACCTTAGTAGGAGTGTCATTTACTATGTAATCTGCACAGTTAATTGCTTCTGCCCAAAAATTAAGACTATGTCCTCTAGATTGAAGCATGCAATTAGCCATTTCCTTTAAGGTGTGATTCTTCCTTTCAACTACACCATTTTGTCATGGAGTATATGGAACAATATGTTGCATTTGAATTATGTGCTTAGTGCAAACGTTGATGAATTTGTTTTTAACATATTCTCCGCCATTATCAGATATTAGCTTAAGAATTTGATGTCCAGATTGTTTCTCAACAAAGGCCTTCAAGACCAAGAACATGTTAAATACTTCACTTTTGAGTTTTAAGAAGTATACCCAAGTGCGTTTGGAGAAATCCTTAACGAAAGTTAATAAATACTTGTAGGTAGAGAATGAAACAAATATAAATGGACCACATAAATCACTATGCACAAGTTGTGAAGGGGTTGAGGCGTGCCAAGAGGCACGTTTTTCAAAACTATCTTGATGATGTTTTCCGAGTACACATCCAGAACAAACACCATCTCTGCAAAATACCATAGGAAGACCTGTCACCATATTTTCTTTACATAGATTTTGAAGGGAGAGAAAGTTTAAGTGACCAAATCGCTCATGCCAAGGTTTGCTCACTTCATCATTATGAGCAACAAATGATGAGGGAAGAGGTGATGACCCAAAGTTGTTAAACTTATACAACCTTGTAGAATCATCTGCAATGCCAGTAGCTAAAACCTGTCTAGGATCTCTTAGGTCCTTAATTACAGTATCATGAGGTGAAAATTCAACGATTTTACTTTCACCTAAATGAGTTATCTTATATACAGATAGGTTACAGGATAAGGTTGGAACACATAATACATCATTAAATTGACCATTGTCTAGATGAATAGTTCCAGTTCCTAAAACACTAAGAGATATATCACCACCAACATATACATTTTTGGTGTTACAATCATTTAAAGAAGAAAACATGGCTTTGTTTTTTGCCATGTGATAAGAAGCTCCAGAATCAATGAGTCACTTATGAGAATGAGAAGAAGAAGATACATTTAGTGCATAACCAGACCGAAATGCTTGACAATCACATGTAGAAAGTGTTATTCCTGAAGATGAAGTTGAATTTGAAAAGTGGTCCAAATGGATGTTATGCTTCTTCATTGTTGCTTCCAAGGCTTCCATCTTCTTAAAGCATTTGGATTCTAGGTTGCCATCTCAATTACAAAAGTTGCAATGTCTATTAGTCTTCTTCCCTTTGTTTTTATTTTCCTTATCATTTTGTTGAATTGATTTTTCATTTTGAGATTGAAAGTGCTTAGGACCCTTAGTTGGTTTAGGACCACTCTTTTTAGGATGTTGCTTCTTAGGATTCTTTGAACTTCGTTGTTGCCGGGTGGCCAAGGCTTTCTTAGAAGAGTTTCCAAGATTAATAAGATCAAGATGTAAGAGTTTTTCTTGTTATCTTATTAAAAAATCACAAAAGGCAGACTTGTAGACTTGTCCTTGAGAAATAAAGACTTCTCTAATAAAATAGAAAGTGAAAACAAACACACAATAAATTGATGATAACTTTAAAAAAATGGAAGAATTTTCTAACTAAAAATTAAACTTTGTAATGAGTGATAAAATTATAATTCTACATTACTTAAATTATATTTTCAAACACAAATAAATTCAAATCTCTAAAAAAAATTATTGAATCTAAAGTATACACTATCAACCATGAAT
Source organism: Pinus taeda (assembly GCA_000404065.3). Classification (NCBI taxonomy): domain Eukaryota; kingdom Viridiplantae; phylum Streptophyta; class Pinopsida; order Pinales; family Pinaceae; genus Pinus; species Pinus taeda. The sequence continues at coordinate 19,025 of APFE030793272.1, forward strand.
ACCTACACTCAAAGCAAATATTTTTCGACCACGTTTTAAACAAAAATCGACCTAAAAAATGAAATTTAAAAAATAGAATGCTAAGACTCGTGCTTTATGGGAGACAACGTGTTCATCCTGTAAAATGTTTCTTCTGAACATTGGCGTGATGCCTAAGTATTCTGCCAGAACTTGGAAAACTTATGCTTCCTACTTGCAGTCAGTTTTTTCGCAAAGGTGGACAGACATTGATGACTTTTGAATACACTGAAAGCCAACTTCTGTAGCAGGTACCACTTCCATATTTTCAGTATGTACCATACATGATCTTGTTGCAGAAGATAGAGCAAAGTTATTCACAATTTACTATTGAATTCCTACCATGATAAATGGCCCATTCATCCAAATAATAAATGCAACAACTTCGGATCAGATCTTGATTGCCATTGATACGGTCTGCTATTCCATGTGTGCAAGTCAACAAATTGTAAATGGGTGCACACAACAAATACACAATTTGTTAATGGGTATTAAATAAGGTAGGTTGTATATACCTACTATTAAATAACTGCCTTGCCAAAATTTAAAAGTAAACGCATATAGGGATGATCATTTAATGCCCATTAACAAATTAATTATTTTCAAATATTCAAATCAGTGCAGAAATATTCAAATGAACACCATAATTAAAATAACTGATACTACCATACAACTAATGAACACCTTTAATTTATATTCGAATCCTGTTGTATCATAAATTTGATCCACATAAATATATAAATAAACTTTAGAAATTAACATCATTATGGGACTTTAATATTTTTGATATCACCATTTCTTCTTACATTGAATCATTCACCTGCGGATTAAGATTGTGAACCTTATCTTATTATATTTCTTCAAACCTGCCAGAATTCGGGACTGCCTGTCAGGAATCTCCGGACCTTTTCTGCTTCAAACCTGCTTGTGCTTTTACATTACCAGACTGGGGACTGCATCTCAAGAATCTCCAGACATTTTTCTGACTATTATTTGAATTAATCAAGATGTTGCTATCTTGTTATGGATCATACATTATAAAAATAACGGGTAATAGAATAGATATAGGATTTTCTCCATCAATTTTGGGCACGGAATGGAACTGTTGCTTTGTTGCGACTCCATTTACACCGCGCAGAATTTGGTAGCTGCTCCTCTTCTGAATTTTTTTTGCAAAGTTGGTTTATTTGTTATA
>APFE030793272.1:30756-46708 GCA_000404065.3 Pinus taeda
TTTGACATAGTTGCTATATATATATTAGTTGCAATTGTTTTGAAAGGTTGTAGGCTTATTTTCAGGTTAATTTTTGAACAAAATCATCATTAAAATTTTGTTGAAAAGAATGTCACATAACATTCCTCAAGGAGACCAAGGATATGTGGGATTGATATTGAGGACTTCTGATGATTGAAAATTTTATCTCCCTTCTAGAAATTGCAAGGGCTTGAGGCCAAGGAGAATTCTATAGCTAAAAAACATTGTAGAGACTATGGACACATTGAAGTCAAACATGAATATCATCCATTTGTAAGTTATTTATTATATGTCTTTGTATTACAGATTGTTTTTGTTAATGTTAATATGTATATTGTATGTCTTTGCATATTAAGTTGTATTATATTTCTATTGTAAATTTATTTTATAATATTATTTTGGGAGGTGTTTGACTTATGTTGCCATCTTGATGTGGACTAGAAATATTTTTTCATTATTTTCATTAGGGTCAATTAAGGGGTTAGATCGAGTTAGTTGTTAATTACATTATGGGCTTAGGGATAAGGGGTTATTGTTTAAAGGTTTAGGGGTTAGGGGTTAATGGATTAGGGTTTATGGGTTTAAGGGCTTAAGGGAATGGGGTTAAGGTGTTAGGGGGTTAATGTATGTTTAGGAGGTTAATTTGGACCTAGAGGATTTAGAGGTTAATGATCTCAGAAAGTTTCTCACTTCCTACATGTCAAGAAAAGTAACATCTTTCTTACATTTTTTCAACATATTCTTAAATATCTTGATAAATTTCACAAACATCATCATTGATTTGTTGTCTTCGTTTCTTGGTATCACCTAGGTTGTCTTTCTCTTTGTCTTTGTTGTCTTTGCTTTCCTTATATATTATATTTGTAAATTGTTGTTATATCGACATTTCAATATTTTATATATATACTAATATTAATTTATTGATTGTAATTGTATAGTATGGCCCCCCTAGGGCATTGGTTGATGATGAAGAGGTGGTTGTAGTACAAGGGTTTGTTCAAGAACATGGAGTGATTAATATTGAGGATCAAGCTAATGATCCTATGGAAGAAAATAATGATGTGGATAACATAGTCGAAGAAGATGGGATAAATAGATTGATTAAAGAGAAATTTAATAATGTTGGAATGGATGATGATGACAACCAATATGATGACGGTGCTTTTGATTTACCTATACATGAGAGGGAAACTAAACGTCTTTATGAAGGCTAAAAACATCTCTTCTTTATTTATTATTATTATTGGTCAACTTAAAGGTGGCGAATGGCTTGTCAAACACATGTGTGACACAACTCCTAAGGCATGTAATATATTTTGTGAAAAAATTAGTACTATATACATGATAAAACAAAAACAAAAAATCTGTTGTTTTAAATGTTAGTACGTTGACCTGCATCATTTCATTAATTTGTAACGTTTGGATGCAATATGGACGATTAATATTGTTTAGTACATTAACCAGTAACATTTTTTTTTATGTTGTGGATTATTAGGTTAATTTGTGTTACCACCGTCAAATGTTTTACCTCGAACGTACTAAGATCTACATTCCATTATGAAAAATATTGGAATTGAGTATCAAACTATTCATGCATGCCCTAATGATGATATTCTCTATCATAAAGAACATGTGTTAAAATGAAAATTTCCAAAATGTAATGAGAGTAGATATCTAACCATTAAAGTAACAAAAAGGGTCCCTTGCAAGGTGATTCATTATATTCCCATAATTCCATATCTTTGACAATTGTTCAGGTGCAAAAGCGTAGGAAAACTTATCTATTACCATGCAATGATTAGAAGTGAATATGGTGTGCTTTGAATTCCCGTAGATGGATCTACATTTAGGAACATAGGGTAAAAGTGGCTAGAGTTTAAAAGGGAACCTTGTAATCTAAGGCTTTTGTTAGCAGCTGATAGTGTCAATCCATTTGGAGATCCCAGATCTACTTACTTGATGTGACCTATTTTTGTTATCAACAATAACGTTCCTCCATGGAAGTCAATAAAGAGGGAGCACATAATGTTGGCAATGATTGTTCTAGGTATTAATTTGTTTAGAATAAGTTTTTTAGCATAATAACATATCATTTGTCTTGTTTGTTTCATAATTATGCGCTATATTTTTTTGTTTACTCATATATGCTCAATTATTCCTTATAATTATGTCTTATAAAAAATGTATTTACTCATATATGTAGTAATTATGTATTGTATGTTTAATCAATTAGGTAAGTACCAAGTCAAAGATATGAATGTATATATCGAACCTACTATCAATGAGTTAGTGGAGTTATGGGACCGTGTCACTATGTATGATATCTCTAGACCATTAGTTGCACAAAGGGAATTTGAATTCCATGCAATGCTTGTGTGGATAATGTTGGCATTATGGTGTGCATGGATCTAGCTAGCTCTTATTGGCGTTGATGCCAACCCTATGTAGTCTAGTTGATGATTGGATGCAATTCTTGTAGCATGGTTACAGCTAGTCGAGTTGCCATTGAGATGGTTTTGTTGGAATTAATGTCAACTCTTGATGTCAGCCTTTTGATGTTGGTCGGATGATGACATTGGTATGTTGATGTTTCCTCATGGAAATAAGGTATTCATGGAGGGATTTTTCTTATGTTGGCATGTGCATTGATGGACATATCATGATGGTCTGTTGATGTTGCTATATATAGATGGATGTTGTTTCTATAGGTATCGGAGATGGTTGCTAAGATGATAAATGATGTTGTGTTGGAACACTTGATGAGGATTTTGCTAAGGTGTTGTAGGTTTGTGTAGTGGTGTTGTGGCTTATGTAGATGTTGTTGGAGAGTGGAGGACTTGTTGGCATTCTTGCCAACCTTGTTTGTTGGCCTTTTGGGTCAACTTGGCAGTGAAACTTGGGAGACTTGCTTGATCCACTTACAGATGTGTTAGAGGCTATGTTAGAGCTCTGGAGGCTTGTATAGATGTTGGACAAGAGGATCTAATAGGTGGTAGAGATTCTGAGTTGAAGGCTTGGTTTTTTACTTTATCTTTAGCCCTAGTCTCATGGAGGAAAGCATGTGAGAGTGAATGAAAGGCCCCAGATGCTGGAAAATAGGCCTTTGGGAGTGAATGAAGGTTCCAGTCGAGTTTTTCCAGTGTTATGCATGCGACTTAGGATTTTCACGAGAACTTCTCTACATTCCTCGTACAAATCAGATGAAAATTGACTTGGAAATTCTCGGAGGCTTCTAGATGAATTGGTAAAGGTTAGAAATGGTTGATTAAGTCCTCAAAATGGTGTGAATGCATTTAGTGCATAATTAATGATGTTAGTGGCTTGAATTTGTCAAGTTTGTGCACTCTTGATCCTAGTCCTAAGATGAATTTTTCCCAACACATTTTATATACCTCATTTTAGATATTAGTATTGGTTGGTTGAAATAGTAGATTGAGTGAGAGAATTGGAGAAGTAACTGAATGGTTCAGATCAATTTGTGGGGATAAATGCTTCATTTTGTGAGGGAAATAGTAGTATTGTAGAAGAATTCTAAAGTAGAGCATCAGTTTCCAGATCATATTTGTGGTTGTTGTAGCAAAGTTCATTTGAGAGATATGGAGTAGAGTTTTTGTTGCCGAATGATTGTATTTTTTATGGTTTCATTTGTGTCATTATGTGTTGGTGTTGAGAGAATGCTATTTGTGGTGCTTTTGTTTAATTTTTTATTGTGTCTTACTACTGAGACTTGGATTGCAAATTTGAATTCTTATTGAGCAAAGCATCTTGGATATAGTTTGAAAATTTATGAAAGGAGGTCCACAATTCTAGAGGAGCAATGACTTCATGAGAGAGGAGAAGTGATTTCGAAGCTTCAGAGAAAGGAACAATTTCTCCATCTAATCAGTGTTGGATAGTCCAATCGGAGTTGGTCAAGGATCATTGATCATGGTGGCCTTCAAAAAATGGTAGTCCATAGATCCGTGTGAGGACAAATTCCTTTAAGTTGATCAGTAGAATTGAGTCTTCTCATTAATTGGTGTTGGCCTATTGTGTATGATGTCGAGTCTCCAAGCTTATATGAGTCAACTACCTATGTAAAAGACAAATTTCTTTACATAATAGAAATTTAGAGCAGAGCAGCAACAGTAAGGGTGGTTTTTCTCCCGGAAGGGTTTCCACCAGAAATCTTGTGTTTTATGTGTGATGATATGATTGTGTGTATTTTTTATGTTGTTGCTTATTGTTTTCAGTTATGCTTATGTGATGCACATGTTTAATGAGTTGTTGAATAAATTAATGTGTTTCAATAAGTGAAGTTAATAAAAGGAAAAAATCATACACAAGTCACACTACTAATTCACCCCCCCAGTAGTGCTCAAAGGTTTCCAACAATTAATATCAGAGTGAGGCTCTCAGTTGGAGTTTGATCACTAGAGAGTATATCTCGGGTTCGTTGGCAGAAATTTGCCTTTTTTTTTTCAGAATGAGTTCTCAAGAAATACATGCTCTTACTACTACAAATTTCAAGGTATGGCAAGAAAGTGTGAAATATAAATTATTTTCCTGTGGATCTAACTTATGGAGATTACCTTGTGAAGGATTTTATGGAGATACATCTTCATATAAAGTATTGAAACAAAATACACAAGAAAGGCAAATTATTTTCAAAAATCTCCATAATGCATACTTAGAGAAAGTTGGAGATTCTAAATCTTCCAAAGAGGTTTGGGATAGATTGCATATGTTATTTGGAGAAAGTTGCAGTAGTAGTGATGAAGAGATTGACAAGGGAAGCAAAAAGAAGAAGAAGAATAAGAGATCCATGAAGAAGGAAGATCCAGTTAAATGAGTTGTGCAAGAGGACAACATATCTGAAGGTATAAGCCGCATTGATTTACTTTCTAGTTATATTTTTAATAGCAATGGTGATAATAATTTAGATTTTATTAGTGAAGAAAATGGTGATCATAGTTATATGCTCCTAAAGGATGAACATGAATCTTCCATTGATATTATTGAAGAATTTTCTAGTGAGATTGGTAGACTAATAGATGTATGCAAGGAGTAGGATAAAAAATTGCAAGTTTTTGATGAAAAGGAGAAAAGTCTAAAGCAAGAAATCACTACCTTGAGGACACAACTGGCAAAATCGAAAAGAATAGAATAGGTCAATTGCAACAAGAAAAAAGATAGGAAATATTATGTTGAAGCGCTTAAGAGTGTAATTGACAAACTAAGGAAGTGATTAGAAGAAAAATACTAGCAATTGGAGTAAGTGATGAGCACCATAACAGTAAGCAAATCTAGTAGAAATCTTCAAAAATGTGAGATAAGCATGAATATAGGAAACAATAATAAAGAAGAACCAAAGAAGCCTGCAATAAATAATGTGACCATCAACAATAGTAAGAAAGAAGAGAGAAAACAAATTCACTATCTACCACAAAGTAAATAACAAAAAGGATCTTTCACATCTAGAAGACCATTTTCTCCTATGGTTGAAGGTAGTAGTTTTCAGAGGAGAAGTCAAAAATCCTTTGTCCCCTTGATGGACGAGATCAATTTCTTCAATTGTCACAATTTTGGTCATGTGGCAACCAATTGTAGGAGGAGAATACACACATCCATTTAGTAGCATGATCAGCCAAAACCAAGACCTATATTAAGGTATACAAGTTCTTTCAATGGTCATTGTTTTGCTTGTAACATGTTTGGGCATAAAGCCATTGATTGTAGATCTAATGTAATAAGATTGAGGTCCAATATGATCATCAAGAGATTAGATCCTTTAGTTATATATCTTGGTCATATATAGTGTTGTGCGTCATAATTTTGGGCACATGGCCAAGGATTGTAAGATGCCTAGATTATTAAGGACATTTGTTCAAAAGCAATAGTCAAAGGAGAATATGCAACCAAGGAACATGTGGAAAGAGAAGCAGCTAGGAAGATGTGGCATTGCATTTTTTTCACATAATGAGGATGACATGTTATATTGATAGAAAATACTCACACTGTATGTTAGGAGACAAGAGAAAATTTCATTTTCTCAATAAAACCAAGAGTGGTTGTGTTGTGTTTGAAGGTAATCAATCAGCAAGTTTTGGGAAGCGGCAAAGCCAATCTTGGTGAGAAGAGGACAAATGAAAAAAATGTTTAGCTCATTAAAGGCCTAAAGGATAATATCTTGAGTGTGAGACAGATGGTTGATGGGGAGAAGGAAGTAATTTTAAACTCCAAATGTTGCATCATCCAAAAGGAAGGATCAAAGGGAGTGATTGCAAGAGGAGTCAAAACTCGGGATAATGTGTATGTGTTGAAGGGAAGAGTGTATGTGTATGTGTATGTGTGATCCAAATGGTTGATGGGGATAAGGAAGTAATTTTCAACTCCAAATGTTTCATCATATGAAAGGAATGATCAAAAAGAGTGATTGCAAGAGGATTCAAGACCTCAGATAATGTGTATGTGTTGAAGGGAAGAGTGAAGAGTAAGAAGAGACCACGGGAGTACTCTTCCTCATCAAATTCAGAGTAGGAGGGATTAGCCCCTACTATAGTCCATTCTTACATAGATCTATTTGACTATGGCAGAATGTATGAGACTAGCATGGTCTCAAGGGGAGCATTGGTAGTTTGAGGAGTACCAGCAACAATGAGTTTTTGATCCAATTCAACGATGAATATTTAGGTCCACAGGATCAACATGCTCATGAGGTATATTATGTTCAGGGGGAGCTATGTTTTTCAAAGTTTTTTCTTCATGTTTATTTCTTTTCACTCATTATTTTTGCAGTTGATGTACTTACTATGTATGAGAAGAAAATATATGTATAACAACCTTGTTGCAGCTTTTATTGATCATATTTTAGCTATCCTAGCATGAGGATATTGTGGCAATGACATGCCTGTCGTGATTTGATACATGGACTAGCCATGTTTAGGTTGTCATATGAGCTTACTACAACCATGTACCTTTTATTGTTTTATCATATGTATTGGTTGAGAGTCCATTCATTAGTATGTTGAGTCTCCATAGTGTTAGGCATATTTTGGAGGAGTGTCATGGAGTATTTTTTCAACCACATGTATGGGCTAATGATAATGTAATAGTCATGATTATCGTGTTTTTGAGTCATTGGTACATAGGAGATGATAATATAAACACCGTAATCTATTTTAATATCCATGTATAAAGCTCATGACACTATGTACTTGTATTGTGTTATGTTTGAGTGATTTATTCATGAGGTGATGTATAGTCATAAGAGATTATTTATAAGGTCCTGTATCACTGCTACAACCATGTATGTATCATTGTATATGCCATATGAGTCATGGTCATGTGGATTCTTTGTTTATATGGTGATTCTTTCTTGGCAAGGAAGAAAAGTTTGCAGTAGAAGCGGTTCATTGTAGGTTGGAGATGCTTTGGAGATGGCATGTGTTCTGGGGGAGCATCTATTTTCTCTTGTTACTTCAGCCATCCATTGCTGGAATTATCGTCCGCTTGAAGGTGTTCATGGCATGCCTCATTCTATGATCATTATTATTGGGTTTTGGCCTCATGTTATGAGTAGAGAGATTAATGATAGCCTTTGATTTTGTTGATATGTAGTGTGGTGGAGGTTGTGTGTGGCTACCTCATGTGGATGTTGTTACATATTATATGTTGTTACTCATTGATGCTTGTATGTTTGCCTCGTATTGGCACATTCTTGTTGTTGTTAGAGGTTGATTGGTTGCATATGTTGTTATGTATGTTTCTTGGTTATATATTGCTTGGTGCTACTGATGTGAGAGGATGGATGTTGGTTGGTATACATCATTTTTCAACCATGTAGAGATGTATTCCTCCAGTGTTTGTGCTCTAGTTCTTATTGCCTTATCATATGGAGTTGACCCTTTTCCATTGATGTTAAAGGGGAGTGATAGAGGAGATTGGTCTGGAATTTTTGTATTGTTGCCATCAATACCAAAGGTGGATATTGCTAGCATTATGGTGTGCATGGATCGAACTAGCTCATGTCGGCATTGATGCCAACCATATGTAGTCTAGCTAATGATAGGGTGTCATTCTTGTAGCATGGTTGCAGTTGGTTGAGTTTCCATTGAGATGGTTATGCTGGAATTGATGTCAACTCTTGATGTAATTCTTTTTATGTTGGTTGGATGATGACATTGGTATGTTGATGGTTCCTCATGGCAGTATAGTATTCATGGAGGGAGTTGTCTTGTGTTGGCATGTGCATTGATGGACATATCATGATCGTTTGTTGATGCTACTGTAGATAGATAGATGTTGTTTCTATAGGCATTAGAGTTGGTTACTTAGTATATCCATGATGTTTTGTTGGCACACTTGATGAGGCTATTTCCAATGTGTTGCAGAGGTGTTGTAGTTCTATTAAGTGGTGTTGTAGCTTTTGTAGATGTTGTTGGAGAGTGGACTTGCCGGCATCAATGCCAACCTTGTTTGTTGGCCTTTTGGGTCAACTTGGCAATGACACTTGGGAGACTTGGTTGATCCACTTGCAGATGTTTCATAGGTTATGTCACGGGTTTGGAGGCTTGTATAAATGTTGGAGAAGAGGATCCAACAGGTGGTAGAGGTTATGAGCTAAAGGCTTGGTGCTTTTATTCATCCTCAGCCCTAGTCGCATGGAGGCAAGCCTGTGAGAGTGACTGATAGCCTTTAGTTGCTGGTAAACAGGCCTATGGGAGAGACTAAAGGTTCCAGTCAATATTTTCCTATGTTATGCATGCAACTAAGGATTTTCACGAGAATTTCTCTACATTCCTCGCCCAAATCGAATGAAAAATGAAATGGAAATTCCTAGAGGCTTCTAGATGAATTGGTAAAGGTCAGAAATGGTTGACTAAGTCCTCCAAACAGTCTGAATAAATTCATTACACAAGTAGTGATGTTAATAGCTTGATTTTTTCACTTTGTGCACTCTTGATCCAATCCCCAAGATGAATTTCGCCCAACGGATTTTATATACATCATTTTAGAGTTAAATATCAGTTGGTTGAGGTAGTAGAGTGAGTGAGAGAATTGGAGAAGTAGTTGAATGCTTCATATCAAGCTGTGAGGATAGATTCTTCAGTGTGTGAGGGAAATAAGAATATTTTAACAGAATTCTAAAGCAGAGCATTAGTTTTCAGATCAGATTCGTGCCTACTATAGCAGAGTTCATTTAAGAGATAAGAAGTATATTTTTTATTGTTAGATAATTGTATTGGTGATGGTTGCATTTGTGCCACTATTTTCTGGTGTTGAAAGCATGTTATTCATGGTGTTTTTGTTTAATTTTGTAATGGTGTTTTGTTGTTGAGACTTAGATTGTAGAGTTGAATTCTTATTGGGTAGAGCGTCTTGGATCCAGTTTGAAAATTTATGAAGGATGTCCACATATTATAGAGGATAAGTCATTTCATGAGAGAGGAGAAGTCATTTTGAAGCCTCAATGAAAGAAATAGTTTCTCCATCCAATCAGAGTTGGATAGACCAATTAGAGTTGGGCAAAGATCGTTGATCATGGTGGCCTTCAGCGGATGGTAGTCCATAGATCTGTGTGAGAACAAAGTCTTCCGAGGCTATTAGTAGAATGGATTCTCCTAATTGATTGATGTTGACCTATTGTGTATGAGGTTGAGTCTCCAGGATGATTAGATTTAGTTAACTATGTAAAAGGAAAATTGCTTGACATAATAGAAATTGGGAGCAGAGCAGGAGAAGCAAGGGTGGTTTTTCTCCCGGAAGGGTTTCCATAAAAAATCTTGTGCTTTATGTGTGATGATGTGATTGTGTGCAGTGTTTATTGTTTATGTTGTTTCTTATGGTTTTCATTTATGCTTATGTGACGCACATGTTTAATGAGTTGCCGCATATATGCACGTGTTTCAGTAAGTGAAGTTAATCAAAGGAAAAAACCGTATACATGTCACACTACTTATTCACCCCCACCCCTCTCAGAAGTGCTCAAATTTTTCCAACAATTAGTATCAAAGCGGAGCTCTCAGTTTCATCTCGATCACTAGAGAGTAGATCTAGGATTTGTTGGCAGAAATTTGCATTTTTTTAGAAGGAGTTCTCAAGAAATACTTTTTCTTATTGTTGCAAATTTTAAGGTATGGAAAGAAATTGTGAAATATAAATTATTTTCTTGTGGATCTAAATTGTGGAGATTGGTTTGTGAAGGATTTTATGGAGATTCACCTTCCTCTAAAGTATTGAAACAAAATGAACAAGCAAGGAAAATTATTTTCGAAAATCTCCATAATGCAAACTTAGAGAAAGTTGGAGATTTCAAATCTGTCAAAGAGGTTTGGGATAGATTGCATATGTTTTTTGGAGCAAGCCACAGGAGTATTTATGAAGAGATTGATAAGAGTATAAAAAAGAAGAAGAGGAAGAGATCCACAATGAAGGAAGCTCCATTTAAACGATTTGTGTAAGAGGACAACATACCTGAAGGTATAAACCACATTTATTTACTTTCGAGTTATACCTTTAATAACATTGGTGATAATAATTCAGATCTGATTAGTGAATAAAATGGTGATCATAATTATATGATCCTTAAGGTTGAATATGAATCTTCCATGGTTGTTATTGAATATTTTTATAGTGATATTGGTAGACTAACAAATGTATGCAAGGAGCATGAGAATAATTTGCAAGTTTGTGATGAAAAGGAAGAGATCACTACCTTGAGGACATAGCTGGTAGAATCGAAAAAAATAGAAGAGGTCAGTTGTAGCAAGAAAAAATATAGTAAAGATTATGTTGAATCGCTTGAGGGTGTAATTGGAAAATTAAGTAAACAGTGAGAAGAAAAAGTCCAACAGTTGGAGCAAGTGAAGAGCACCATAATAGTAAGAAAATATGGGAGTAATCCAAAAAAATGTGAGACAATAATGCATGAAATAAATAATAATAAAGAAGAACCAAGGAAGCATGTAGCAAAGAATGTGACAAGAAACAACAGTAAGAAAGAAGAGAGAAAGAAAATTCACTAGTAGCAACAAAGTAGAAAACCAAAAGGAGCTTTCACATCTAGAAGACCATTTGCTCTTATGGTTGAAGGTAGCAATTTTCATAGAAGTGAAAACTCCTTTTCCCCCTTGATGGACGAGATCGAGTGCTTCAATTGTAACAATTTTGGTCATGTGGCAATTGATTGCAGGAGGAGAATACACACGTCCATGCAGTTGTATGATCAGCCAAAAAGAGGAACTATATTTAGGTATACAAGTTCTTTCAATGGTCATTGTTTTTCTTGTAAAATGTTTGGGCATAAATAAATTGATTGTAGATCTAGCATAAGAATATTGAGGTCCAGCGTGAGCAAGAAGAGATAAGATCCTTTGGCTACATATCTTGGTCATATAGAGTGTTATGTGTGTCATAATTTTGGTCACATGGTCAAGGACTATAAGATGTCTAGATCGTTAAGGCCATTTTTTCAAAAGCAACAACCAAAGGATAATGTGCAACCAAGGAACTAGCCAAGGAACATATGGAAGAAGGAGTAGCGGCTAGGAAGATGTGGCCTTGCATTTTTTTCACATAATGAGGATGAAATGTTGTATATGAATAATGGATGCTCACACCATATGTCAGGAGATAGGAGAAACTTTAATTTTCTCAATAAAACCAAGAGTGGTCATGTTGTGTAATCAATTACCAAGAGTGTTGGGAAGTGGAAAAGCCAATCTTGGTGAGAAGAGGACAAATGTAGAAGATGTTTGGCTCGTTGAAGGACTAAACCATAATATCTTGAGTGTGAGCCGAATGGTTGATCGGGGTAAGGAAGTAATTTTCAACTCCAAAGGTTGCATCATCTGAAAGATAGGATCAAAGAGAGTGATTGCCAGAGGAGTCAAGATTCATAGAATAAGATATCAGCCCCTACAACAGTCCATTCTTTTGTGTTAGATCTATTTGACTGCAAAAGTGTGTATGAGACTAGCATGGTCTCAGGGTGAGCGTTAGCAGTCTGAGGAATACCAACAAAAATGAGTTTTTGATACAGTTTAGTGATGCATATTCATGTTCACATGATCAAAATGCTCATGAGGTATATTATTCTTAGGGGGAGATATGTTTTTCAAGGATTTTTTTCATGTTTATTTCTTTTCACCCATTATTTTTGGATCTGATTTATTTACTATGTATGAGTGGAAAATATATGTATAACAACCATGTTGTAACTTTCATTGATCATCTTAAATCATCTATCTTAGCATGAGGACATTGTGGCAATGACATGCATATCGTGATTTGAGACATGGACCATCCATGTATAAGTTGTCATATGACCTTGCTACAACCATGTACCTTTTATTGTTTCATCATTTGAATTGGTTGCGAGTCCTTTCAATAGTATGTTGGGTCTCCACGTGTTAGGAATATTTTGGAGGAGTGTCATGGAGTCTCTTTTCAGACACATGTATGGGCTATTGATAATGTAATAGTCATGATGTATCATGTTTTTTAGTCATTGGTCCATAGGAGATGATAAAATAAACGATGTAATTTATTGTAATATCCATTTAAAAAGGTCATGACGGTATTTACTTGTATTGTGTTATGTTTGAGTCATTTATTCATGAGTCATGAAGTCATGTATGGTTATAAGATATTATGTATGAGGTCTTGTATCACTGCTACAGCTGTGAATGTATCATTGTATATTTCATATGAATCATGGTCATGTGGATTCTTGGTCTATATGGTGCTTCTTTCTTTGCAAGGAAGAAATTTTTGTAGCGGAAGCAGTTCATGGAAGGTTGGAGTTGCTTCGGAGATGGCATGTGTTCAAGGATATCATCTATTTTCTCTTGTTACTTCAGTCATCCATTGTTGGCATTATGGTCCTCTTGGAGTTGTTCATGGCATGCCTCATGATATGATCATTATTATTGTATTTTGGCCTCATGTTATGAGAAAAGAGATTGATGATAACCATTGATTTTTCTGCTATGTTGAGGCAAATCAATTACCTATCATTTAATTGTCAACCTGGGGGTTTCATAAACTTGCGAAGTGTGCGTGCACTGTATATGCTAGAAATTAACTTTCAATTTAGATCAATCTAACTACAAAACCAAATAAAGGCACACCAAATTCTCCTATTCTAATTCAACAATCAACTCAAAAGAAATTATAGTACAATTATAGTACAACATGTGGAATTGAAATCTTAATCTTTCAATCTTGAAGGAACTGAAAAGCACACCACTTTTCAGAAATGAAAGCAAAAACAATTATTCTTAACCTCTCACACAGGAAAATATATTAAAGCAAATAAAAACAAATGCTCTTAACTTCTAGGTAGAAAGCAAATAAAGACAATCACTCTTAACCTCTCACACAGGAAAAAGTATGAAAGCAAATAAAAACAAATTCTCTTAACTTCTAGGTAGAAAGAAAATAAAGACAATCACTCTTAACCTCTCACACAGGAAAAGATATGAAATAAATAAATATTAATCTATAAAAATAATAAATCTTAATCTATGAAAAACAATAAATCTCACACATTGTAGGTGGCCAATCCAATGGCATGAGAGGTGGCAAGTTGAGAGGCTCCAAATGCAAGCATAACCAATTCAAGGTGAATGCCACTCATGAGCATGGTGCCATATCCAAATTCTATATTCAAAACATGAGCATTTCCCCAACTTTACACATGCCTTTCAAAGGAGAAGGCTCTCCTATTTATACAAAAACATAAGAAGCTACCACATTAATGGAGGTCCATTATTCTCTCCCTAGATCCCTATAAAATCTCATAGAGTTACAACTCAAATAGGTAATGATGAGACACATATCCTCTTTGACCTTTATCCAAATCTTCCTCCATATCTTGAAGATAATTCGAATTTGAGTATTGGAAGCCACATAAGGGTGTCCTGGAAGCTTCCAAATGACCTACACATGTCATGAAACTCAATCCACTTTTAAGTATTAGCAAGTATACGTCATTTTTCTAAATTTTAACCATTTAATTCACTTATAATACTAGAAATCATTGACTTTTATAAAACACAAAGGTAACCCATATAATTATGAAAATGGAGGCTAATGAAAGGTTATATGATCATCGAGTTGTGACATGTGAGTGAAAGGGTAGTGATAAAAGTGAAATTGGATGATATTTTGAATACATTTTGGAGACTCTACATTCCCCCCAACTGATGTTATTGCATGTCTCATGCAATCTACTGCATTTTTTAATTATGATTTTATTTTGAATGAGCTTGGCTTATATCATATGTCCTTAAATTTTGCATTTGAGAGTATTTGACAATTTTATTTTGTTTTGCAAAGTATTCCTTGTCATACATTGAATTGCAACATGTTTGGTTGGTTCTTGCGTGACAACCAAATCTTACTTGGTATTGGTTCTTGTGTTTGAATACCTTGTTTCTTTTTGTTGCAACAAGATTCATTGAACATGTTTAAGAATGCATAAATCAGCCATATAATATGCTCATCATTTAGACATTTATTTGCAAATCACATAACTTTTGAACCATAATGCAATCATAATTGATTAGGACGAGTATGTTAGGATGAAATGAGGTGAAATGGAATGAAGTGATATGGATTTGATAATAAATGGATGTCCCTTCCCCCCAACTAAAGTTTTTTACATTTTTTTTTTCAAATGAGAAAGGAAATATGGTGAAGTATTTTCCAAAAATTATAATTTTAGTATTCAAGGAATTCTATGATTAAAATCTGGAAAAGAACATACCTTACCTAGGAAGTGGACAAACTGTGCATATGTAGAGAAGTTGTAACTGCTGCTGGATCATGGAATAGAATGTAGAATTTCATCTGCTTCTTGGTTGCATAAATGGTGGATGAGGTGGTGAAAGTGGATTCTTTATTTCTGTTGCTAAATCTGTTTTATCTGCTACAAAATGTTGAAATGATATAGTCTTCACCTCCTACAAAACCCGATGGTGCAATTCTAGTCATGCGAATAAATGTGTTGTTGTAGAGCATGAAGAGAAGTCATTGGATTACAGACCATTGATGAATGTTGTTAACCAATGCGAGGAAAACTCGTCATTAATGTCAACGAGTGCCAAGGTACCTAAGTACATCTTGCAAAGTGTGAATGGATGAGCTAATGTAGAGCCACTTGCAAGATCTAACGATTAAGGGACATTGATGTATTCCCATGATTGTTAGCGAGAAAACTTATCATTGATGCATACAAGCCTCGAGGTACTAATAAGGACTCTAGCCTTGAACTTAGATAATGTGTTGATGTTGATAGGCAAAGACTTGTTAGAAGGGAGGCCTTAATGAATCCTCCATCATCTAACGTGAGTATGAAATGATGATTTTGGAAGGACTATGAATGATAAATTTTGCAGTGGATCAAGGTTTATTTAATGGAAAGAGGGTAAACAAGCAAACAGAAATAAAATGACAAATCAACATGTAAGCGAGCTCAATGTCTCTATTAATGGGTTAATGAATGGAAATTATGGAAAATGTGAATGGAAAATGTAAATGGAAAATGTGAAGGAAACATGCAACTCTTTGCGAGGAAAATGGTGATGACGATGCTTAGCGAAAATTCTTGGATAGCTTATGAGTTGGAGAGGAAAAATGATGGCATTTATGGATGATAGAAATGGATTCAATTGGTTTATGTTTCTTGAAATTGGTCGTAGAAAACCAACCATGTATAAATTGGCTTCCTTCAATTCTCCAATTGCCCTTGAACCTGAAAAAACATGGCACTAACATTGCAACAAACGTGAGTGTGTTCAAAGAGAAGTGATCAATTTCTCTATGTATATATGAAAAATTTGCATAATTGACAGGTTCATGACGTGTCTTTATTTCAAATAGTTAGTCCAATTTCACAATTGTGATAATAAATCCAATTTCTAAAAGAAAACAATTTCCTCAATTT
>APFE030793278.1:0-17301 GCA_000404065.3 Pinus taeda
TTCTCACAAGAGGGGTAGAGGAAATCAATAGGATTAGACTTTAGTTATTTTCTTCATTTTATTGTATATGACATTATGACATGATGAGATACATTATTATATTTTCTGTTGATATTTTGAGGCTGAGTTGGGAATCAGGAGTTAGGACTTACTATTCAGGACATGATTCAATGTTATGTGTGATTTTAACACTAGAAATGATATTAAACATCTTATATATTAGTTCTTTTATCATATTTATGTGTCAATGTATTTATTTTATGTTGTAGATGGTTTAAATATTAAAAAAATTGAAAAAAAATGAAAAAAAAGAATATTTTTGTACCAAATGATTTTTTCCCAATTATTTCCGAGTATTTCCTGATAATTACGATTTTTTCCTTGCGCCGATATTATCTAAATAACGATTAATGCAACATTGTTCATAAGTCAATGTGAAACTTTGATGCATTTGTCATCTTATTTTCCATTCAACTGAATAAAGTTAATATACAACCTTGTCACCTGCACATCTAGATATATCATATAATAGATATATTCATGAGCATACTTTGATCATATGTTGTCTTGTCTCTATATTCTAATGCTTTGAGTTTGGAAACATGAATGAAGATCTTTAAGAATATGTTTTTTCATAAAAAGATAAATATTTAATGTATTTTTTACAAAGATCGATTCATTGAAATCAACTAGGCCGAGTTGGAGTCGGAGTCAACCCTCGACCGGTCCCGAATTTGAGTCGGAGTTTTAAAACTACGATCCAAACATGACTGAATCTCTCAATACCTGGATCCCATGCCCATCTCTGCCCTCAACCTGCTATCAAACCTGGATCCCAATGCCACCATGGCTAATCATCGCCCAAGTCCCATGGCTCAGATTGTGCTCTGTCTCTGGCTATAGCTACTGCTCCATCAATCGAATACCAACTCATCACCTCTCTCCAATCCAACCTCTGGCATAGTCCGAGGTCAACCCCACTTTGTTGATGCTTGGCTAGTTCTATTGAAATATCGATGAACTGTCAATTTGCATTCCACTGCCCACTAAAACATGTAGTAACCCTCTCATATAAGGGCTCTTGCTGTACTTTGCCATAGACTAAGGATGATACTCTATCAAAAGGATACCAACTCATGATCTCTCGCTAATACATCCCGCAGGAGGATCAGATGCAATTGCACTTGTATATGTGTTGAGTCCCTATGCTGCACCGTGCCCCCACTCACGCAACCTTGCTTGGTCAGTCAACAATATCCATCGAGAAAACACTACCTCTCTCCCTATAATGGGTACAAGTGGCCAAACTATGTTGCAAGCCCTATCTATGTATTCCTGGAGAGAGTTGCTCCTTGAAAGTACTGCAACTCTGCCAATTGCCTGTGCATCTACTCGTACCTCATCAGTGGGTCGGCCCAAAGATGGATGCACCACCATCTCCAACAGCTCCTCCCTTCTCTGATCGAAAACTCCACACTCCTCCCGTCCTCTAGCCTCCTGCAAAACTACTGTGCCAAGCTCCAATACCTCTTGACGACAAGTACCTATACGTACTACCACCTTGCTGACTATTTGTACATCTGTTCGTTCCTCATCAATGGTTGGCCCCAAGAAGCCCTTGTGAATGACAATGATGTATGACCTAATGATAGTGATGAATTGACCATATGACAATGATATATGGCAGTATGCTTATGACGTTAAAGTAGAGCAATGACACTTGTGATATCTTCTGGATATATGCAAAGATTCTTGTCCCTACATGGCATGATACTTGTTCCTTTGTGACAATAATTTTTGGGCTAATATTCAGTGCTAATGTCAGTGATGTTTGGGAAAATCTTCAGTGCTAGTGACAATGATGTTTGGGCAGAGATTCTAGTTGACATTGATGTATGGAAGTCCTAATGATAGTATGGCAGTATTACTATGGCAAGTGATGTATGGACTGAGTTCTCATGATAGAGATGTATGACAATATGCCTTTGATATATGGCATTATGACAATGTTGTATGGCAGTGTCCTTATGACAATGTTGACAAGTGTTACTTGAGACAGAGATCTATGCTATCTGCAATGATTTGGAGGCAAGCCTATTATAGGTCTTAAGAATGCCTCTTTGATTGAGTTATGAGGATCATGTATGATCCCAAGTTGGCTCTGTGAGGCCTAATGTGATTGATGATGAAAGACATATGTCTCATTCTTATTGTATTTTGTATCTTCGCTGAACATTGATGAATATCAAATAGAAAAAGAAGTATTGATTTATGGCTTTCCCCCTTGTGGGGTTTTTCCCTGGTCTCTGACCTAAACCCTGGTGTCTCTATTGTGTATGCTTTTCTTCTAAAGTTCCTTATTGTAAAGTTGCATTGTGTATGCTGATGTCCTCTCTATATAATGGCTTATGATGATATGGGATGAATGTAATGTGTAAATTGCTGAAAAAGTTAAAAAATGTGATTATCTACAGCATAGAACAATCTAGCCCTAAAATTAACACACATCTCAACTAAAGGACATGGCTTTTAATAAAGGGGCATCTAGGCTGACTATTTATAATGGAGTCCTTATTGTACTATTAGCATATATCATTTCTCATACACTTTATATATATTTACTGTCCTTATGGATTTCTTTATATTCCAAGTATTTTGAATACTTAATTGGTGAGCTTGTTGGAATTTCTAAGTCTAACCTGTTAGAAATTCTTCCTGTACTATATGTTTATTTCACCTACTTGTTTAATTACTTAACAAGTTATTTACCATGTAAATACTGAAAATAAACACAAGTACAGTATCAACATCTACAAATCATCAACTGAAAGAAAAAAAGCAAGCACACAGTGACACCGTTATGTTTTGGACCAATGTCCCTGGAAAAACCCAATGTGGGAAAATCGGTGTAGCTATTCAGAGGGTGTTATTATTATGCAATTTTCAGAATACAACTAGGGTGCCAAAAATGGCTCTCCCAACAGAGAATGGCCTTGGCAGTAGTACCTCTCCTCGAACATAGATATTCCGGCTGATTAATCACCGGATGAATGATCCCATAGCAACAATTGCAGCCTCCGCTGCTCTGCGTCACTCTGTAGGGATTGCGTTACCCCTTCCCAGATCACCAACACCTAGTCTGCCCCATGAAAATCCTCCCAGCGCTGCCTCTTGGCCCCTTGTTAGCTTTGCTAGCCTTTGCGCAACTACTGAAGCTTCTGTGTCAACCCTTAGACCCTCTGCGTCACCCACGCTGGCCTCTTCTGGCTCTGCGCAACTCCTAGCTGCCTTTGCGTAGCACCCAACTGCCTTTGTGTCAACCTTTCCAGGATCTGCGCTGTCCCTCTGGTACTAACTCTGCCTCTTTGCTATGTATTCACTGCCCCTTGCTGCAATTCAGATCACTTGTTCAATTTCTCTCAACAAACCCTGATCCAGGAAAACGAACTGACCGATCAATCTCAGTGTGTTTTCCAACTGACCCTCAAGGCTCCTCTTATACTTTTCTCGTTGGTCCATCAACGATCGAGATTAAATTTCTAATCAACGGCTAAGATTAGATTTGGCTTGATCTATGACTTTTGGAACCTTCTAACCCAATTTTATATTAACACCCATTAATATTTTATTTTTCCTAAGTTAAGACTTAGGAACTCCATTAAAAATAGTAATTATTTTAATATCTCCCAAACCGGTTAGAATCTGCCCAAACCGTTTCTGGGTCTTGGAGATCTCATGTGCTTTAGCCTCTCCACCAATTTTCATGGCTAGAGCACATCCGATGCTACCTCAAATCAACAAAGCCATATTGGTTGTCACAAAGTGCTTGAGGAGGAGATTAGATGCTTTTAGGATGCAAATCCAATAGAGCTTCAGCACTTTAAGGAGTTCGAGAGTAGTCCCATAACAAAGAGAAGTCAAGGGTACATCAAGAATTCCATTAATTGCTTAATACTAGTCATTGAGTCAACTAAATTAATTATTACCTTTCCTTACGCTTCCATCCTTTGATCTTCAAAGTGTTTCTTGTTATAATACAAAACACTATATTTGCACTATAGTATTTATCTTGTAGATATTACCTAAATCATATTCCAAATTACAGCTTAGGATCAAATTTTTTTATCTAACGTTACATTCATCCATGGAACTAGATTTGAAATTCTTAGTTTTATATAGTTGGACAACATGCCCTACAATGCAGTCTCTTGTATATTTACATTGACAAGTATTCTCCAACTTGTCAACCCTTCTATCTTGTACATTAACAACTTTTGGCTTGACCAAAAAATGTTTGTATTTCTGTAATTTAGATTGAAATTTATCCATCCTATTGCAGGAGACTTAATGATATCTTGGTTTATCTTTCAAGTTAAATTACTTTTCTAGTATTCCTCAAGTTCACATAGTTTTTTTCTTTGAGCTTGAGTGTCGAGAGTGATCCTTGCATAGCTATCCGACACCTACATGTCAAAGCTCCTAGTTCTAGTTCGTTCTTGGGTAATGCTATACAAACATATAACGTTTTGTCATACTGATATGCTTCAGGGTTTTTGTATGTCATCTTACCTTTGTTGATACTTATAGTAGATATATTTATTTTGGAGATATTCGAGGCATCTTCTTGTTAGTTTATCTCTATCTGTTAATATGTCCCAGTCCTATTGATTGCCCCTGGCCACTCAAAGACATCAATACAATTTCATTGTTGACTTAAGTTTCTATTTCCGCATTGCACTCATGATTTGCTGTTATTGGCATGTTTCCATTCTTTCACTCTTAAGTACTTCAAAGGATGTTAGTATGGCTTAACCACTAAGCTTTTTGTAATAGTTGAAATGGATTTTGTAGAGTTATTTAATTTTAAACTTCTTCTGTGTTTTATTCTAACTTTCTTCTTCGCTGGGAATACTATAAAACTGTGCATATCTTTTTTTGCTTATTTTGCCGTTCATATTCAGGGCAATGTGATAGGTCGTGCAGTCATTGAATTTTGTGATGGAGGACCTCCTGTAAGTTGTTTCCCGACAATCCTATTATGAATATTTCTTTAATTATGCTTTTTAGTAGTAACTGTGTTTTTGTTTAGTGCATTCATTGAATTGTTATCTGTGCCACATTTGAATTGTTTCAATTATGTGTAGGCCAAATAAAGAGGTTATATTTATAAATGTTTTCTTCCCCTCATTTTGAATGTGCTAGATGATTGATTGTTGAAACTAAATATTATCTAGCACATATTCAACTACATATGTTAACAGAGTGTTTTGGATCAAGAGGGAATAGCACACAACGAGATCCCAAACAAATTTAAGGTACAAATTGTTCTGTATCTTTAGCATGTTGCTTACATTCAGATGGACTGAACGAGAGAGAGTTTCTGTTCAATGTATTGGACCAATGCTTACATTTTGCACAAGGCACACAATTCAAGAATCAAACTCTAGGATGTTTGCATATCAAACAAATTGTCACAGGGTTCAGGTCTGACAATATATATTTGGCTACTTTACTATGGTGGTCTTATGGAAGCCCCTAACAATTGGGATTGACCATGCTTGAAAATTTCATGACAGGTCCACAGATTATATTCCATTCAAACAGGGATTTGTTTTACTCCACGAAGCTACACATGATAATTTTGTTTCACAATGGACTTATTATTATGCCTGCGTTATGGATTTCATCCAATTTGGTATGTCATTTTTATGTTTTATGGTGCTAAAGCATCATTGATACAACCGATAATACTATCGCCAACAAAACACCTATAATGATAGCATGTAGGGAGAAATATCTTTATATGTTTATGTTACAATACTGTCGATAAAATATGTTATCTTTGAGCATTCTCAAAGAGCCTAGAATAACACAAATTATTTGTTAACTATGATTGTTCTAGAGTGCCATAAAATGTTATACTTGAATAATCTAGTAATTCTTGGGATATTCTTCAAAATACCCTTTTTAAATTTACACAAGACATGAAACAAGGATATGAACTAGGGCAAAAAAACACCAGCAAGGTGTTTCCAATTTTGATTCATTTTTTAAACAAAGATTTTTCGACATCCATAGAATCTATTAAAGTAGATCTGTATTGCGTCTAATATGGAACAATGCTTCAATTCATAGGATCAGGAAGGATACCTAATAACTGTATGCATTTAACACAGCAAGAAACAACCTTTGGTGAAAGCCATTGAAATCAATAGTTATGATTTCAAAACCAGGAAAGTATGAAACAAATTCTAGAAAAGTAACCTCTTGGATTGATGTAGGGCTAACTCTTCTACATCCTTCTTGCTGAAGAGAAATATCAAACCAATACAGTACTAAACTTTAATTTTAGTACCTGATATGCATAACTTTTCTTAATTATGTACATATAAACAGATCAAATTTCTAAACCAATATTTTAATTGGATGATCTCAAAGAGACCCACATGCAAATCTCGTAATTAGATGCATCATTATCTACAAGATACCTTTTTTCAACAAATAAATTAATAACCTAATAAGTTAATTGCAAGAAATATTGTGAAAAGCAATATGACAATAAAAATGTATACTCTCAAGAGTCAACATGATAGAAATATAATACCATAAAAAACTGGTGTGCTTATTTTGGTATATCTCTCCCAAGGGCCTTCTAAACATGTTTCTCACACCTGCTATTTGCCGACCAAAATGATTTTTTGGAAGTTTGTAAAAACATAAGTTCCAACGTAATTTTGTAGGCCCCGTTACCGACCAAAATGTGGGAAACCCCATAGGAGAAAAAATTTCTCCTCCTTTGGACAGCCAACGAGCCAACAGTCCTAGATTGCTCAGTACATGATATTATGCCAGGATCCTCCACCATTTGCACTGGTCAGACACCTCTCACCATTTAGCATTCCTCTTGAAGGGAGGTGGGTCATGATTCGACAAGTACTTTAATCATCTTGCAATCATGTGCTTTTACTTAATGTTTTGGGCATTCTAGTATGGATCAAGAGGTTATCTGGATGATTGACCGATCTTAACTATAAACCTATTCTCTCACTTTAGAGAGGTTTGTTTTTGACCATAGTCTAGTGGTACCTCGTCTGAGGCCTCAGGGTTATAGGTGGAGCACAACTTGGGAGACTCAAATTGAATTAGTGTGCCCATGATATTCCATACATATCACTTTCCATCATTCCTTGATTTCATCTCCATTGCTTCAAACTTGTGGTCATTGGTTCATTGGATTAGCACTCTTTTATCTTCATCCTTGAGTCTGGGCAGAAACTGTCTTGGAGGTTGATGCTACTAAACGAACGTTAAAAGCATAAAATGGATAAATGAAGAAAAAGAAGTGATAAAATGCAAAATATGGTTGTCGGAACATTAATTAGCAAGTGGGCAAAAGTCTAACATGCACTCTACCCCCCTCATTATCCATCACCTAGTTCCTTGAGCACCTGATGCCCCATTACATACTAAAGGAACTCTTAAATGTCCCAACCTTGGTGAACAAGTAACTGACTCATTATTAAGGGGTAAATAAATACTAAATCATTAAAAGCAAGCTTGGGATCCTAAGCTATGCTCCCATTCAAGGCATTATAAAAAGGAAGTAAAAGGCACACCAGAAGGGTGTGAAAAGTAGGTCGAGGAAAGGGGTAACTCATGCCTCCATGATTGCTTCCTCATTACATATATACATTCAGGATGATGGACCTCCTTCAGCTGGTTCCATGGCCATGGCACCTTGCCCCAAAGTCCTTCCCCTCCATTGCCACTATTTTCATTGGCACCTAGGGATTGAAGGGTTGACCTAGGACCTACCACTTCCCTGTAGGGGCTGGAAACACCTAAGAGGGTTGACGATCTAGTCATCCTTAACATAGATAGTGAACACTTTTACGAGACTTAGTCTAGTTAGATAGTAGAAGGTGATCTTAGTTTGTAGTATTATTATGCCCTTAACAATTAAGTATGGTCCACTATGATGCATCTATGATCATAATGATTGGTGAATTTCACTTGATCTTGAGATGGTTTTGTCAGGTGGTTCTTCACACAACAACAGAGGCTTTTGAGGGCACCTTACATCACTCCATTGCACAACATACCCAAGTCGTTTTGCACCTTCCAGAGAGCAGTGATGACCTTGTAGATGCAATGTTGCCTCAGAGTAGAGCGTTGGCCACTTTGGTGGTTCCATATGATGATCAACACCCTAGAGTAACCCTAGATGGTGAAATGTCGAGCTCCTCTTGCTTGGTGTTTGATTTACTTAATGTCCTAGTGGACCTAGGGTGCCCCCAGGTTGGCCTTGACATTGTTTGATGGGCGTTGCTTGTTCTGCAGTCCAGATGGTGATGGTCATCCCTAGGATGACATGGGATGACTTGTACTCATTATTGGAGCCCCAACGTTGGAGAGAGATGGTGCCATGTCACTCATTTAACGCTTGAGAGGATGACATAGGGAACCAAAAGCATGGTTTTTGGACATGGAGGCATTTTGAGGCACTTCTCAAGGTTTCTCCTCAGGATTTGGAGTGTATTATGATGGTGGAGCACCTCCTTAGCCCATTCCACACCTTATTGTGGCATTTATTGCTTAAAAAGGAGATGACATCATGCTTGTAGAGGATATTGACCCACACTTGTGGGCATTTATGGCAATATTTTATTGTTTTGGGCTATGAAGTTGGCTTGTACCCTCTTGTCTTGTTAGACACTCAAATTTAAACTTGTTTTAGGGCTTGTAGGCTTAATTATTTGTAAGATTGAAGGGATAGACCTCATATAAATAGAGGATGACTCCACTTCTTTTCATGATTACACATGTGAATTCGACCTCTGTAGAGAGAATGTGAACTGCCTTTGTCTAACTTACTACTTGGAAAAATGTGAGTTTTGTGGAGCACCTCCCGAAAGCCTTTTGGCATGCTCTTTTTCTTAAACACCATGCCATTCTGCCCGATCTTGACTCCCAGAGCATGTTCTCACACCTTACCTCTCTTTATGGCATTCCTGAAAAATCTCCCATCCACATCTCCTCCCTTCCCTCCTTATGCCACCTTTTCTCTAAGTAGGATATTAGGAGAACAGTCAGAGATGAGTACCAATAGAGCACTAGATGAGAAAGGGCTTTAGGTTGAATTCTGTAAACATGGCATCAAGTCTGTTGAGTCCTACGTTGTTGATCTATTTAACCAAGATGTATGTTCAAGCTTCCTCCCTTCTGGACAAGGCACATTATTCATCCAATCCACATTATTCTACTAGATTATTGATCACATCTCCATAGTTCAAGCCATTATTGAGGAGGTTCGTCATTGCTCTTCAAATGTTTATAGTTGCTTTGTAGATTTTCGAAAAGCGTTTGACAGAGTTTCGAGGGAGGCAATATACTAGAAGTTGTGCAACATTGACATATTTGAGACCCTCCTGGCAACCATTGTGGAATTGTACAAGTCATTTTTGTGACGCCTCTGGATAGTGTTGATGTTTGTATCTTGGGCAAGTTCTCTTGCACAGGCTTAAGTGTATAGGCATGTAAGAAGTCACCCAAACTCTCCTTTGGACACTTGCTCAAGTATGCGCAAGTTGCTAATGTAACTTAGCGTAAGTTTAAACTTAGGAAAAACATACAATTATTGTGTTGGCTAATTGAGCTAAAGAAACTTGGGAAAGTAAAGTAAATTAATTTAGTGATTATGTTTTAATCTTAGTCCTTGATTTCAAGTGAGGTGAGATCTAATCTCAATGGTCAATTAATTTGGAGATTACGGTTAGGGATTTAGCTCAATGTAATGTCTTTTTTTTAATTTTCCACAGAAAAAACCGTAATTTCTATTAATTAAAATAAAAATTACATTTTTAAAACACACTCAATGTGTATGCTTATAGTAATTAGGTCAGTAAATGTTAAGTACAAAGAGAGCTGAAAGCAACAAGAAGGGTCATAAAAAACAAGGAGACATAGAATATAAACTAGGAATAACAACATAAGGCAAGTATAAAATTAACGCTGACTAGTGTAAATCTTTTCTCTTTTGCCTTTCCACCTATGCACTTTTTGCCAACCATTAAGATTTGATTCAACTAGGACCAAGGCCAATTCTTGTCTTGCATGTCAGACTTCATTGTCTGAGTCGGAACATTTTGAGACATGTACTCTTTTGGAGCCCCCAGATCCATTCACTGTTAATAGATCTACGGGTTCCTCTTCAACTTGTTGTACATTGTCAGAGATCAATTATACCATAGCATCCCCATCTTGGACGACTCCCTGCAAGGCTATGCCATTGGTTTCTTCTTGTTCTTGATGACATTATTTTTTGTCATCTTCTTCATCATCAGAAGGATATTGGTATGTGAAATGCCAACCCTTTGTTTTATTTGTTGGCTCTTCTTCTTTCTGGGATTCTTTCTTTCTTGTGGGCATGCATGCTATAAATGACTTGTTTGAATTATCGACCCATATTAATTTAGTTTTCCTGCGGAAGTTCTTAATAAAAATCTAAAAGGGGAGCCTCTTTCTATTCCCTATCAGAGGAAAAACATTCTTAGATCTGGCCATTCTTTGAGGGACCCCACTATTGGAAAACACCAGTGAAGGCTCTGGAAACAGGGTGGCACCCAACTCATCTGAGTTTGGACCCTGACATATAGGCAAGAAGGTGTTATGGGGCACATAGACTGCCGAGATTTCCACAAATAGAAGCTTCCATACAAAATAACATAACGTCCATGAACATAAAATGCAGGCCATGGAGGAAAAATGTGGATGTGGGCAATGAAGAGGTGTTACCGAAGCGTAGAGATGGTAGAAGATCCTTTTATAGTAAAAGCCCCTGGAGACAACAACATCAACATTACTTCTTCTATGGTTGCATGAGAGCCCTTTATCCCCTTGCGACTCCATTGTATAAGCAGATGGGGAGATACAAAGTCTAGATACATGACGACATCACCATGAGATAAAGCAGAGCGAGAAAATCCTAACCTACGTCATATAAGCCATTCCCCTTCGATTGATATAGCTCAATGTAATGTTATAGAGGCAAGTCTAAGGATAAGAGAAGACACACCATAAAATGGCACTAGCCTTTGAGAGAGAGGTTTACTTAAGTGATGAGTGTGATAATATAGTGCAAAGAAGCAACATTAGAGAGATTAGCCAAGGAGAATGACGGCCGACCTAGGGTTTGATCTGTTGGATTAGTTGAAGGCATATTGTATCTGTAATTTTCTCAGTTGGCCCATTATCCCAGGATGGGAGCCTAAGTAAGTTTAGGTTTAATGAAGAATTGTTGATTAGGCAAAATTTGTTTGTGTCATTGTGATTGAGATGACTGTGTAATTTTGTGTCCGTTAATTGTGTTAAGAATCTAGTTGTGCATTTATTCAATAGATCCGTAATCTATTGGGTCAATGAATTGTCGAGTGCTATGTTTAACTAACAGATAGCACAATGTGTGTCCTATTAAAAAATGTAATTATTGCTAGTCTTCATAATTGTATGTAAAGTCATGATGTAATGTATTTGTCAAAAGAAAGAAAAAGAAATTTTATTATAAACAAAATTGACTTATTAAAGCATGGGTTTCATGCTTGGGTCAATTGTTTATAGGTCAAATCTTCCATTGCAGGCTTCTAGGGTTTATGTTAGGTGTCCTTGTCCATGTCATATTGTAAAAGACCCTTCTTGGGATTTATTTGTCAAGAAATAAATTTATTTTAATGTAAAATAGGTCAATTAGGACTCCTCCACCTAGTTGGCCTCAAATTGGACAAGTTGGGCTAACTAAGGGGCATAATCACCTATATAAAGGCAACAACTCGACTTCATTTGGTGAATCAACTCATCAAGTTCGATTTGCAACTTCTGGGCAAGAAAAATGTGCGAAATTCAAGGGTTAAGAATGAAAAGTCTAGTGAAGAAGATGGAGATCATTATCTTGCAAAAGAAACCGAAATTTCTCTCTCCTATTCCACACGTGTGAAGTTCTGGAGTGTTGCAAGGGGCTGAAATTCTGCAAAGGCTGAGAGGCTGAAAATTTGACATTGGGCCAAAATTCTGGTGAAGTTGGAGCCGAAATTTCTAGGTTGATGCTAGGCTGTAGCTATTGGACATGAAGAGACTATTGAAGGTTGTTGTATCTTATTGGAAGTCCGACTTGGTGGAGGAGGAAGGTCTTTGTTTTAAGGTCTTGTTCTATCTCATTTTAAATCTACTGAAGGAAGAGTTTTGACTAGGTTTTCCCCTATAAGGGGTTTTAGCCCTGGCTGAGTGCCTACTTCTGGTGTCCTCGATCTTCGTGTTTTTAATTTGATGATTTCTTGATGAAAAGATAAAAGAAGAACATAATAAAGAATATAAGAATATCACAAGTAAATATCAATATAAGAAAATCTTTTTGCCTTTCTAATTTTCTAACACGTCCAACTTCGTCCAGAGTACCATCGAGGTAAAATAGTGGTGGCCCCTCTCGTCGAACCTTTTAAGGATCTATATTGATGAGTTATAGAACTTCCTCCATGATCACATCTAGGAAGGGGGATGGTTGGTCGACGACTTGGTCTTATAAGTCTTTAATCCCAAGGGCCTGGAAAGATAGATTGATGCATTGGCTGACTTTTGTGACCTTTGATAGTTGATGGTCAACTTGTGTAAACCAAGGTTTGATCTTCAATGAATCAAGGAGCTCTCTTATAGACTTCCATTTCTACTATCAAGGGGCTAGAGATGGAGATCATCACTGCTTTCACTTACCTATGAGTTCAATTCATAGGGCCTCATTTTGGTATGCGGTGGGCCCTTCATCCTTGACTCAATAAAAGATTTGGTTCCCTAGCCCTCATTGTGAGACGATTCTTCCAAGGCCATTTTGAAGACATCTCATACAAAATCTACTTCATGGACGCGATTATCAGACCTACAATTATCTATGGATTTGAGATTTGGGGGCCAAGCTTGTTAGAGATAGATAAGGCCAGGATAGAGAGTGTTCAGACCTT
This sequence comes from Pinus taeda, assembly GCA_000404065.3. Classification (NCBI taxonomy): domain Eukaryota; kingdom Viridiplantae; phylum Streptophyta; class Pinopsida; order Pinales; family Pinaceae; genus Pinus; species Pinus taeda. The sequence continues at coordinate 13,005 of APFE030793278.1, forward strand.
GCTTCTCTAGTGCATCATCTGCTGCAAGTAGGTAGTTCCATAGCCCATTATTCAGGCATAGTTCACTGTCCACCCATTCCTCCTTTGAGGTCATATTTCATTTGGTCTCTTTTCTTCATAGACTCACGTCTTTTAGAGACTTTTCCATTGGGAGAGAGTACCCCTACCTTTCATTTTTCTCCTTAGAGGCTCTCACTTTAGATACCCCCTCAAGCCATGCACGAGGTTGGTTCTAAGAGGTATCTCGACTCCTCTAGTCAATGACTATCTCCCCAAAGTGCCTTCTCCTGTTCAGATTCTCCCTTGATGCATCGAGCCATTTCTGGTCAATATACTTGTATTGAATTAGGCTATTAGAGAGGACATCTACAGATTGTACATTTAGGTCACTTGGGCCTCACCTTCAACAAGCATGGGCTTGAAGATGTCCTACCTAGAGCTCTTTTTGTCGTTGTGGAATGGCATCATCACTAACCCCACTTATATGCTTGGGCAATGGATGCCCTTGTTCAAGATCCCTTTGGGATAGTTATGGGTCAATTCTCATTGACTCCAGATAGAGATGGACCACCATATATCATTGTCTGATAGGATCTACCAGATGTGCCACCTATAGGAGACAGAGACAAAGATGCACCTCATTTTTAGGTGCCCCCCATACTATGAGATACGAGGACACTATCACTATCTCTATAGGGACTTGGGGGGCTTCATCTCTAATTTCTTCTAGTGTTAGAACCATAGGTGCCTTCCTGTCTTGATAAGGGAGATATCTAGCCACAGATCTCAAAGCTTGCATGTTGTTTGCACCTTGGGATGAGCAGGACTATCACCTCATACTTTCATGTTGATCCATCAATTTAGAGTAACAAATGGCAGGAAGAGTCCTAGAGTGCACTAGATAGTAGATTGGTGAGACCTCAAGTCTCTCCTCAACCTTACCCTTTAGGAGACCGACTGATATCATCGAGATAGGTTTGAAGATGCCAAACCGTTCATCAATTCATACCTCCTAAGAGCATTAGAGGTATCAACTCCAGACATATCCAGAGTAGGATGCCTTCTGCTCGTTAAATTACCTAGTAGTTCCAAAGAAGTAGCTAGAGATTTATCTATAGTTTCTTTCCTTTGACCTTGGATGCTAGGAGTATTGTTTGCTCCTACATCCCCTCTGAAATCATATAACCAGTCCTCCTAATGGTGCCTTCTTTTTCCATCCTTTTGATGCGCCTTTTACTTATTTTTGATAATGCTTTGATAAGCAACATAACTTAGGTGTCCAAGCATGCTTTTAATGTAGCATTTATTTACCCCTTAAGGATGAGTTGGTTTCTCGCTCATTAGGATTGGGACATGCATGGGTTCCTTATGATGTGATGGAACATCAAGTGCTTAGGAACTGGATGATGGCTCACGAGGGGGGGTAGAGCTCATGCTAAGCTTTTGCCCACATGCTAATCAATGTCTCGACCATCTATTGGATTTTAACTTTTCTTTTTCTTTTTTTGTGGCCATCTTGTGATTTTATTTTTCTTTTAGCCGCATCAACCTCTAGGGTAAAGTTTTTTGGCCCTAACTCATGGATGCAAATATGAGGGTGCCAAATCGCAATGAATCAACGATAACAAAACTTGAAGGATGGATGTGAAACCAAGGGAACAATGAAAGGTGTTAAGTATGGAATGGTTATGGACACGACTTTAATCCAAGTTTCCTAAGTAGTGCTCCTATTACCCTAAGGGCTCAGAGGAGGTCCCACGGGAATAGGGCTAAAGACTAACCCCTCTGATCAGGTGAGAGTACAACTTTACAATCAAGATCGATCAATCATCCAAATCACCCCTTTATCCATGTTAGGATGCCTAAAACATTAAGTAAGAACACTTGATTGCAAAATGGTTAAAGTACTTGCCGAATGGTGACCCACCTTCCTTCAAGAGGAATGTCGGATGGTGAGAGGAATGTGGTATATCATGAGAACTGAGCAATGTATAGAGATGCTGGTTGGCTGGCTGGCTATCCAAGATAGGAGAAAAGGTTTCTCCTATGGGGTTACCCACTTTTGGTGGGCAACAGTGACTGCCATGACAAAGATTTGTGAAGAAAAAGATATACCCCTGAAGCAACCTCCAACAACATTCGAACCTCTTGAAGGCTAAAATGACCCCATTAATCTACATAATACCAATTACCATTCATGTTAGAATAGGGGGTAACAAGTTCACCAAGATGTAGTCCCTTAATCAAGCATATATGAAGGAGGTACAAAAATTAAAACAAGAAACATTGAGCTTGAACTTGTGTTTGAAGATGTGAACTTATGCCTTTGATAGGTCTTGGAATTAAGGAGGTGAATGATGTGAGAATAGAAGGCCTCCAATTAGCTTAGCCAAGACTATTGTTTTAAAAATTGATCAAATTAGAATTAAAACAAATTAATTGAATTAGAATTGAAACTAGTCAGTTCTATTGGTTTGACCGTAAAGGATGATGGATTGACCCTTGAATCGGTTTGATTATGGGTTCTATACCAAATCGGTTGGTTCATAATAAACCAATGGATTTAGTAGCAAATGGTTGGATGTGCCAGCTCAATCCAAAATTCACTTTCCACTCTATTAGTAGCAAGGCATTGATACTTGGCAATCAAATTTCTTAACATCATGGGTGAAAGTCTCGAAGAAGGCATCACTGGTAATGGTTTATTTAATTTTCCATGACTTTTCTCATTTGGATGAATTGAATGAAGGATGCCAACAATATTTATAGAAAGAGGAAATAAAGGAGAATATATTGAGAAACACTACTGGAAAGAGGAAATAGTGTAATATTCCTAATTGGAATTTAACAACTAATACCAAGCAATGTACTAAGAACAATACATAAACTGGAACTCATACACAACAATTAAAACACCAAAATGTCTAGCAACACAATCTAAGTCATTTTATTAATTTTATGATGAAAGAGTACACAAAATGAGCTGAAATTTTGGAACTTGGGCTTGCTATGTAGGCTGAGCAGAACACAGAAAAATGGCCCAGAACCAAGTGGTAGAAATGGTCTTGGAGTGATTTGCGCACTACCTAGAAATAATCTGCTGTTGGCTGGAATGTTGATCTTAGGGTTGAATACTCCTCGGATTGCTTTGAAAATTTAGCCTTAGACTCCTCTCCCAAAATCCACAAAAACCCAAAAATTGTTCGGGGTGAATCTAGGTGATGAAGAAGCCCTCCAAAATGGTGCAAATGGCTCTCTGGCTGGCAATGCGCCCTACTGGACATTCTTCCCTATAAACTGCTCAGAAAATTCTGAAATTTTAACCACGACCTTTCCAAATATCCACTAAAACCCAGAAAAATCTCGGGCCAGTTCCAGCTGACCAAAAGCCCTCACGAAATGTGAATTACCCAGGCTGTTCTGCACATTACATGAATGTCTCTGTTAAATGGAGCTCAAATCCCTGCCTGAAATGCCTTTGGAAAACTTGTGCAAAATTCTCTTCGGAAAAGTCTTCTCCTCACTCCTCCAATCACCATGTCCTACAACCTTTGCACAATCATTCCCCAAGACTCTCTGCGCACCACCAAAAATAGATAAAATTCGGCCCAAATATTCCCGTCAATCTCTGCCTTGCAAGATGCCAACAACTCTTGCGACAAACAAAGGGAAACTCTCTATAAAAGCCCGAAATCTCTAACCACAACTTCTGCTCCAAAAGCTATACCACGAACTCCTTTTGTGCCTAGGAAATGCGCAGAACTGATGAAATCTCCTGCAATAAGCTCAAAGGAAGCCCTAAATTGGACTCCCAACTTCCTCACTAGGGAGACACTCGAAGTTCTCCGAAATGAGGGTGGAATTTCTTTTGGTATTCTTGTACTAAACAACACTTTCCTTCTTGTGCTAAACAACCCCAAGAGAAGATGAAAGGTGTAATGTAATAGTCAAATGATGATCAACAAATGAATCCATCTTCCTTTTATAATTTCTTCCCATGCTTCTAGATTCCCTTTTTAGTTATTATTTTATTGGTGGGGACCATTTTCCACTAAGTGACTTTTGCCTCAATTTTAATAAAATAATAATTTGCCACCAATCTTCAATAAAATAATACTTGCCACCTTTCTCCAAAATAATATTTGCCCCTTTTAAATAATATTACCAAAATTGGGCAAAATTCTCATGGTCACAAAATTTGGGATATTACAGTGCTCCACGCAAAAAAATTCTTGTTTTCAAGCAATGCCTGAACAAGCGCCCCCCCCTCTTTGTTGACCCAACCTGTCACTGGAAA
>APFE030793283.1:0-19341 GCA_000404065.3 Pinus taeda
CCATAGCATATATATTAATATAATGATAAATACCATAGCATATATTAATATAAACATCAAATACCATAGTATATATATTATATAACACCCATTACCATAACCTATGTTTAAAGTGATCGTTTAAAAATAGTTATAACCTATCAATCCGCATAAAGACTGGCCATCGATCGTCTATAATATCTGAAACCATTAAAGACTACCTACTGAAAATTTATGGCAACAAAATATCGCAGTGGATTGAATGCGGAGAGGCGGTGGCTGCAAGTGGGAGGGCGGCCACCGCCAGGAGAAGGGAAATAAATAGCAGAGGGCTGACCCGGAAGCAAGGAGGCAGGAGGAAGGAAAAACTCAATAGCAGAAAACCGAAGCAGAGATATTACAGAAGAGCTTTTAGTGATCTGAGTTTTGGGCACGGAGGGACAGAGAGCCTCTGTGGAGAGCGTCTCTGGATCGAGCAACCAGGTTGCTCTGTCAGGTTGGGAGGTATTGGCCATCTCGAAATTTGATTGAAGAAGTACCAGTTCAGCAGCAGAATCATCAGCCGCAGTTGAGGTTAGTACAATTTAAATTTTTACGCTGTCTGTATTTCAGTTTTAAATTCTGGTTCCTGGTTGCTAAGTACAAGCAGGCCGACCCAACCAAATTTACAAGTCAGCCCCATAAGTGAACATAGAAACACAATAAATAAAGGGCATATGAGTTCATTTGTACACAATCCAAGCAATAAGAGATCTAAGGTCACAAGAGGAGCTGAGGAATAATCTTTGGAGTGATTCTTGGAGTCCAAAGGTGGAAGCAAAAAGTGATTTATGGGGTGAACAAGTCATCTTAGCATTTTCTCTATAACTTTACTTTTGGAATGTTTCAAACCATGAAACTTGGAGACATTAGAAAGAAGATCCTTGTGTACTTGGCATTTTCACTATAACTTTTCTTCTGGAACATTTCAGAACGTGAAACTTGGAGCATACCTATGTTGCAGGAAACGTCATGGCAGGGGTCATCCTGGTATTTGAAATGGCCGAAACACTGAAACGGCCTCGAAACGTTGTCAGCCATTCCAGACAGTGTTTCACAAACTTCTTCCGGGATGGCTAGCTATGTTTCGAGGCCATTTCAGCTGCTACAAGCTGCATTTCGTCTGGAAATGTGATTTTTTTTCTTTTATGGGCGTCTCAAGGGGCCAAGGAGGGTGTGGGCCCCTTCTATCACCCAAAAACACTATGTTAACACTTTTTGCTCTTGATATTAGTGCTAGTGGTGATGCAAGTGGAAGTGAAAGTACTAGTAGAGTTGCCTCTTATGTTGAACAAGCATCCCATTCAATCTTTATTGATGAGGATGATGATTTTTATGATTAATGATATGTTAATGTAGCCAATAATTGTCTTTAGCTCATGTTTTATTTGATTTTTAGCACAAATAGCCTCATGTATAAAGGTTGATTTTGGATGTAAAACCTCACCTATAAAAGCTAAATTTGGAATTTTAGAGTTAATACAAACTTAGTTTTCCTTCTAAAACATCATTTATATGTCTCATTCTTTCTTTTCTTGCAAGATAATGTGTTATTAACTCATTTATAACAAATATATATGTATATGACATTTCAGTCAGCATTTCCATCTTTCGGGGGTCGCATTTCGGGCCATATCCGTTTCAAAAACTTCTAGACGTTTCAGCATTTTGTGCAACTTAGGAGCATACAGATAGAAGATCTTTATGTACTTCTTGTTAAAATTTCATACCTCAATTTGCTATAATTTCGAAGATATGGTCTAAGGAAGTAAGGCTTCATGAATGTTCATAAAATCTACTTCAAATGGATCACCTTGGTATTTTCGCTATATCTTTCTTTCTGTTGTGTTTCAGAATCTAAAATCTAGATAAACAAAGAAGAGATCCTAAGGTACCTGTGATAGAAATTCCATACCTTGTTTCAATATAATTTCAAAGATATGATATCAAGAAGTTAGTGTTCCTAAATGCTCCTAAAACATGCTTCAAATAAGTCAACTTGCGATTTTTGCCATAGCTTTCTTTCTGAAATGTTTCAGACTGTGAGATTTGGATGGATGAGACAGAGAACAAATCTCAAGGTACCTCTGATAGAAATTTCAGACCTTATTTTGTGATAATTTTGGAGATATGACATGAAGAATTTTGTGTTCCTAAATGCTCCTGAAACATGCTTCAAATAGGTCAACTTGGCATTTTTGCTCTAACTTCCTTTCTGAGATGTTTCGCACTGTAAAATTTGGATGAGATAGAGATGAGATCTCTAGGTACCTGTGGTAGAAATTTCAAACTCAGATACGTGGCATGTTGTGCAAGTCCATTTTTGGGAAGAAGTCAAAAGCAACAAGTTTCGGGAGAAGTAGACCAAGTGAAAGCAAAACCAACTAACAGACTTGGTGAACAAAGAAGCAGCAAGTAGACTTGGTGAAAGAAGAAGCAGCTAACAAACATTGTGAAGAAGTTTGCAGACTCATTGAAATAGGTTGGTGCCTACAAATATTTGTAGCAGTGGGGATTGGTGTCTCCTATATGTTGGTGCCTACAAAGCAGTAGAGGGGATTGGTGTCTCTTGTAAGTTGGTGTATACAAAGCCGCAGAGGGGATTGGTGTCTCTTATAGGTTGGTGCCTACAAAACAGCAGAGGGGATTGGTGTCTCTTGTAGGTTGTTGCCTACAAATTGATGTAATAGTATGTTGGTGACTACAAGATCTTTCATATAACGAAGTTTTCTGGTTTTCTCCCATAAGGGTTTCTACGTACATCTTGTGTTACTTGTTCAGTTTATGAGATTCATGTTTTATGATGTTTGACAGGCTTTAAATAAGTAAAAATTGTCATTATATTGATTCAGCCCCCCTCTCAGTAAAATTGTGAATCCAACAATTGGTATCAAATCAAGTTCCTTCAAAAGCAAACAAACCACTAGAAAGTAGATCTTAGAGGCACAAATGGCTAGTAAGGATAGTTCTTTTTGTTGGAGAATGTAGTAGGGCAGCTATAAATTCAATTTCTTCTTCGCCTTAATAATTTCTTGTAAACTTTATTTATCTTCTTGTGCTTTTTTATTAGATCTTTCCATCAAACAATTATCAAGAGAAAAAACAGTAAAGACAATGGACACAATATATAGGCTCCATGCTAGGGAAAAACCCATCCAAGGGGAAAACCCAGAAAGAATCTCTTCTCTTCTTATAGAATATGCTTCAAATGAGAAAACCAAGACCCAAAACCCTAGACCAAGTCCTTCTCCAAGCACCAAGTCAGCCCTCCAAGAAGCCCTTCAAAGGTCAGCTCAAGCAACAAGAGTCAAACTTGCTCACCAGCTTCCAACTTCAATTTCGGCCCTGAGCTTCGACCTGCAACTTTCACCTTGCAATTGCTGCAAAAACCCTAACTTTCGCACATGCGACAAAATAAGACCAAAATTATGTCTCTTTCCTTCGCTAGGGTCTCCTCGTTTGCTTCTAATCTTCTTTGCTTTCAAATCATGACCTTCTTGAACAAGCTTTTGGACCTACAACTAGCTCCGAAATCTCAACCTTTGTAGCAGTAGCAAAAGCCCTAAAATCCCACACGTGTGAGAGAACAAAGCCCAAAAACAAACTTTCTTGCTTCCTTTTGAGTTCTTCTTGCTTTCTAAACCTTTGCTCTTGCTTCTTTGATGCTCCTTGCCTCAGATCCAACTTCCTAATGAGAAAAATCGAATTAGTGTCTAAGGAGGTTGAATCTGCTTCTATTTATAAACATGTGGGATTTGAATTCCTTTTTTTAGGCCAACTTCTCATTTCCTAGGCCGACTTGTGCTTGGAGGTTTCTAGGACTTTCTAGACTCAAAATCAATATCATTTACATGTTACATCTTGGCTGATAGTGTATTATACAAATGATAATGACTCTCTTGACTCAAAAAAAAAAAATTTGACATGACAAACAGTACAAGCATGAAGAAAATGCTTTACCTAGAAGACCATCGAAGTGGAGCATTTAATCCATGCTTAAAAATAATATTTTTCTTTCTTCTTTTTCTTATAATGATATTGATAATTATGAATACCGAAACTAGTTAAATTTTCCAACACTCCCTCTTAACTAGGGAGGTATTCATAAGTGTACATTTGGTACAACGTTATTCTGAAACTGAATAGTTCTCATAAGAAGAGTCGGCTTGGTAAGCTATCATTAAGCATCAACATTTGTTGAGAAATCTATGGGGTTGTGCAATTAGGATGATTTCTCTTGAACTTGATAACTGCCTCTGATGTCTTTTTGCTTTTTCTTACTTATTAGCTTCTTTTTTTATTATTATGTTATTCTTATCATCAAACAGCTACCAAAACAAGAAGATCAACAACACACAAGAACACAAAATATAGGCTGCAAGCCAAAACCTCTCAACTTGAGAGGAAAACCCACGAACCTTTTCTCTTCTTATAGATTCTTTCAATGATGAATTCCAAGACCTCTAGAGCAAGACCAATACCCCTCGAAGACCATGTCCAACCTTCTTGATGATGTGCTTCCTTTGTCCAAGTCAAACCTTGTCAAATCTCTTCCAACTGCACAGAATTTCAATCTCTACTGTAGGTCTAAAATTTTCAGTCCCTACAACAGTGGTTGCCTCCGCATGCATGAACAAATCTAGGGCTTCCAAGGCTTCCTTTGACCTTCGCTTTGGTTTATCCTTCTTCTAGGGCTTGAAGAAGACCTAATAGACCTTCCTTCAACATTCTTTCTACAATTTCTCCAAGTTCGATCTTGTAGTAACAAAACCCTAGCTTCCTTCCTTCGCACGTGTGAAAGAGAGAGAAAGAGAAACAACCCAAAACTTTGTCCTTCTTTCTTCTTCGCTAGCCTTCTTCTGCTTAGATAATGGGAAGATGGGTGAGCGACCATAGGAGGTCGATTTCTCTCCTACATATAAGATTTCAAGGAGGACGACATGCCCTTTTTAGGCCCCGACTTCTCACTGTTAGGCCAACTTGGTCTTGGAGGCTGTTGTGACACTTTTAAATACAAAAATAATTCTTTTTACAAGTTACAATGTGCTTGATGGGGTCTTCTTCATATGACAATGACTCTTTTGACTTCTTGACCCTAGGACAAACCCTAGAAGCACTCAATCCGTGCTCAACCTCTAAATAAAAAGACCTTGAAAATGAAACCCATGCTATACAAATAATAATATATTTTCTTTCCTTTTACATTATACAAGAATCAACAGTACATTTCATATTTGTGAAGACCAAACCTAGTTACACACTTCAATAACATTATGACTAGCATTGTCAACATAGTAAGGCCTTAACTTGACACGCTCTTTCTTATACAAAAGCATAATGTTGGGAGGTTTTATGTGAGATACCACACTACCCATACAAGGTACATATCCCATCTGGATGTTCACTAGGTATGTCCTTTAAGGACTGTTGATCACTCATGTGTCAATCACCCCTTGAGCAGAGTACAATGAAGAGCAGTGAAAAAAAATTCAGATTACATCATCATCATACAACTTCCAGTTATCATAATGTAATCCAAATTTTGCAACCCTGTAGGACTTCATGTAAAAATGGATCTAGTATGTTTATAAAGCTAGGTAAAACGTCTAGGTAAGCCTATGATTTTTAAAAAAGAGTTTCACTCTAAGGAGTTTTTTTTCCTCCACCAATTATTTGTGTTTTTAAAAATTTAAAATTGGTAGAGTTTTTCTCCCAAGCATGCCCCAAAGCTAGGGTGGGGCTCGATGGTAAGATCTTAGGTGACTCCTAGTGTATCGAGTCTATGTAAATTATCATATTAGATCATCTATAAAATGTCGCAGAATTTGGTTGAGTCTAGAGGCCATGTTTTTGATGTCAAAAAATTGTATGGGATTTTCTATGTAATATCTTATGTAAATATGTAAAGTGTTGTTTATAGAGGTTCTAGGGGGTATGAGAAATTAATTTTACACCTCAACTCCTAAACATTCTATCTAGACACACTTTGAGGGTGGAAAAATATATGTAAGAGTCATTATTATTATTTTTTGGCAAAATAATTAGCCATAAATTAGTCAAAAAATTAAATGAGAGAAAATAAAAATTTCTCAAAGTGGAAAAATAATTAAAAAGGGAATGTGCACTTTCCAAAAATGGAATCAAATTGAAAGATGAGAAAGGTCTCATTTCCAAGGTAGAAATGACGCACAAGAAATTCGTTGGGCCAGAACGAAAATTATTACTCAAAGAAAATCAAATTTTTTGGTTCAGGTGGTTATATTGAATAAAGGAATTTGAAGAAAAATATTTTTGAAGATATTCTAGTAGTCCAAAACCACCCAGAGGTCAAAGATTGGTCCATCCAGCACATCAATCAAGGAGGTCGAAATTCTTGGAGATTTGTGCAACAGTTATCAAGGGTTTGAATTATTTTGAGCAAGGTCCAGCCACAAATCAAGTCAACTAGCCATTTTTTGAATTTTCCACTTGGAGGCTCTCATGCTCTCATTTTTCTATATAAGAAAGCTCTATGCTCCTCATTTGAACAATCATGTAAGCTTGAGCTCTTGGTCAGTGACGCTCAGCTATCCTTGTAATATTTCTTTTGAGCAATAAAATAAAAGTGTTGGGGCAAAGCTATGGCGTTATTCTTCAGTTATATGGTATAATTTTTTTGATCTCTTGTGCTTAATGTTCTACTAATGTTTTATATTTTTATTTCCATTAGCTCCTGAAGACTCATTGGTGTACAATTACCTTGCATCATTGTTTAGATTTGGAGAAACACACTAGGTGGAGTAGATCTATTGGTTTTTTATTAAACCCTTAGACTCCTCTATCATTGTGTTATCCAAATCTTTGTGGATCTAACGATTATCTTCAAAGTGTGTTGATCAGATCTTGGATACTTGGGGACATTCTCGGTTGAATTAACCAACTATTCAAGCATAGAAGTTGAAAAACCCATAATGGGTCACTTGAAGACTTATCTATTGACTCAAGAAAAGGGGTTTTCCTTACCATTTGTTCTAGATCTAAAACTTATCTATCTTTAAAAAATATTTCAAAATTTATTTTAGAGCTTTAATGAATAGATCTTTTGTAAATATTTCCTTCTAACCCTGTATATATTTCCATATATTTGTATATACTTGTTGGGTCTTTTCTTGATTCTTCTTTGCAGATCTGAAAAAGGGCACCAATTTTGGGCTTGGATCTATTATATAAATTGTTTGCAGGCTTGATCCCGTTGATTTTTTTGAAGAGTATCAATCTTTCAAGTTAGGATCAACCGCTTTCAAGGGCAGCGAAGATTTTCATGAAGCCGCCTAGCCTTCTTTTGGTGGCCGCAAGGGTTTGGAGGCCCATTTTTCCTTCCAAATTGAAATTTCTTCGATTTTTCCTCCATAATATTTTTGCAAATTTTTTCAAGGGTTTCGCTTGAGGTTTTGGCCGTTCGCTCTTCAAATCTGATCTTCTAGGGTAGTCACTAGCCTTTAGGCTTGTTTTGGCACCTTGTGAGGGTTTGTTTGTGGCTCACATTAATTTTGGAGACTTTTCCTTGAAGGCCACAGGCTTTCTAGGCCTCTTTCTCTAGGTTTCTAGGCATCTAGGGCTTTAAACATTTGCCATTAAATTTTCTTTGCTAACCCTTGTATTTTGTAGGTGTTTCAACAAAATTTTGGAGGGTTTCATCATATATTTTGGGCATAAAATTGATTTTTCAAGGGCTCTAATCACTTGCAAATTTTTTATGGGAAGCCGCATATTTTTTAGACCTATTTCTTCAAGGTCGAGGAGCCTTCTCCTTGCTTGAAGCGAAGGGCTTGTTGATAGTGATGGGCCGAAAATTTTTGACATAATTCAAGCCTTGAACTTTAAGAAAATAACCATAAAATTTTGATTCAAAAATTTGATAAAATTTGAAATATATATATATATATTTCTGGATTGGCTGTGTGGTTTTGGAGGCTTTCATCCTCAAAGTCGTCGATTCTTTGTGACTAATATAATTTCTTGTTGAAGGTCGAGTGACTTTGTGAGTTGGATCAGCATTGTTTGAGGTGTTTGTAATCATAATTGGTAGCTAATCTGGTTCATCTTTGTATCTTGAGGATATTGCATCATGGAGTGCTCTCATCATTGTAATCCTCCTTAAGATTGAACAGTCCTTTCCCTTTGTCAAAAGGACTTCTTCTCTTGTGATACAATAATAAGATCTTCTTGAGGGAGCTTGGGATCTCAATCTCATGGTATCCCGCCTCCTTATTTAAAAGAGAGAATTTCTCTCTTCCTTTTCTCTTAGTCTTTAGATCGAGTTTACTAACTTGTTTCTCTTGCATCACTAGTCTCATTGTTATCATAGCTTAGATCTCAACTCTTTAGTTGCATTCATTGGCTATTTGATCTATTGCATTTGGAAATTATCTTGTCATCGTTTCATTTGCAAGTTAAAGTTGTCTCTTTAGTGTCTTGTTAGCAATCTCATTTGCCATCTCTCGCTTATGCTCTCATCATATATCTTTACTTGTTTCAATTGTCTAATATAAGTAAAGACACCTTAAGAAGCATTTCTTGTTAAAGGCATTGTGAGATATTGCTCTAATATATAATCTAATTGCATTTATATTGTTTCATTGATTAACATTTTATTTGCTTTGCTAATCATTACTGTAAGCTAATCATCTTGTGCTCATAAGTGAATCCCAATTATAAGTGAATTGGCTCTTTCTTTTATTGAAGCATTATTGTCAATAAATTTCACTGGAATATTTGCATTTGCATCCTAGATCTAACTTGCATTCTTAAAATTTACCTCTAAGCATAAGCTTCGTTGATAGAGAGATGGGACAACCTTCTTCATAGCCAATTTGAGAAGCTTGACCCTTAAGCAACGGTTAAAATGAGTGACCTTGCAGTTCTCTTGTGGTCGAGTCCCTTAAAGGAATGGAGGCACTTGGGTTGCTAGAACTCCTGGGTAGATATCGTTAATCAGGCCTTAGCCTCCTTCCCCAACAGTTCTCCCGACAACCTTGTTCTAAGACTTGCTTCGATAATTGGGCAGAAGGCCTTCACCTTAGAATAGACATATAATTAAAATTAACCAAGATCTTGCATCTCACATAGATTTGTTTTGCATTCATCTTGCATTTCAATTGGTTACTGTAATTGGTATTGTGAGCTCATCTCTTACTTGCGAATCTTATATTGTTTTCAAGTCTATTACTTATTGAATATCATCTTTACTGAAGTACAAGTTTCTTGCAAGTTTATCTCTTATTGCTCATATATCCAATTGTTCTAATCTCTTGATATCTCGTACTAACTTTGTTTTGCAGCATTAATTGTTTTGTAACTTGGGATATAGTTATTTTGTGCAAGTACTTTAATTTGTATATGAGCATTGTCATTTAGGCACTGGTCTCTCTTTCTTATCATTCTAAGTGCCATATTGATCTAATTGAATATATCCTTTAATATCTAACATTGCTCAATAATAATATCCTGCTTGCTCAAGTCGTCTAGAGGAGTGATTGCCTTGCCCTTAGTCTCCTAGAGCTTGTTGTTCCAACAAATTTTCCTCATTCATCCATATTTAGGGACTATCCCCCATAGCTTGTCTATGAGAGAGCTTAAACGGAGTAAGGAATAGGTGACAACCCGTACTCTGAGCATTGCGCCTTAGGTGTACACTTTGGGCGACAACATTTTTTGGCGCCATTATCGGGGATAAATCTTTCTGTTCTTGGTGTTTGACATCTTTGACCTGGCATACGCCACATTTTCTAGCATCATTGTTAGAGATAAGTTTTGTTCTCAGCGCTTCAACATTTTCTCCAAGACTATCTTTAGTTCACGGTTTTTGACTAACTTTTTAGTTTTAGCATATTGGATCTTTAGAGTTAGACTTTTGTTTGAGTAGCGACTCCACTTATTCCATCTTTTACAAGAGGGTGTACTAGAAGGCATCCAACTAGCTTGGTTAATCCTACTTTGAATCCTGAAAAGGTTCTCATAGTTCGATTACACAAGCTTTCTTCTCGTAGACTTCTTGTTCGTCTCAGACAAGAAGCTCTCTCTAATATCGATTTGCTTTTTCAAGGTCCAGCGCAACAAGGTCCCATGGATAACTTGTTTGCCCCTTGTAATTTCACTCCCATTCAACGTTATCCGCATGATATTCCAAAAAAGGCCATTGATAAGTTGCCTTCCTTTCAAATCAATAATGCAATTATTGTTAGTGATCACCTTAAGAAGTTTAATCTTTGTATTGAAAATTGGTGCACTACTGCTAATTATAATCATGAAGATGTTAAGATGAGGCTCTTTGTCCTTTCTCTGAAAGATGATGTTATGTATTGGTTCCATGATTTTCAGAACAATTCTTTTGATTTTCTGCAATCTACCATTAACGCCTTCAAGAATAGATATTGTAATTGAGATAACAAAGAAGAAAGGTATTTGCTTAGCGCTATTAGCATTATCGAGAAGAAGGAGAATGAGACCATAGAAGAATTCAATAATAGGTTTAATGATAATTCAAGGTGTTGTCGCTAAATCTTGCACCATGCAGTGCAAGTGCACCAAGAGGCAAGGAAAGCTCCTTAGAAATAGCCTCTAGGTTGATTGTAGACCAGTGCCTAGGACATCTTAAATAGAGGAGTGCTTGTAAGGTTATACGTGAGGGGGTTGTAGCACTCTAATTGTCACGTAAAACAAAAAGGAAATAGTAGGGGCTTGGTTTAATAAGCCTTCAATGAGGTAGATTCAGGCCAACTCATGGATCCGAATGCTGGGGGAATATTTGGGCAATCTCAAAGAGAAATGACTTCTCCTTCTGGTGGCCGACACACAACAATGAGACAACTTAAAATTGAAGGTGTAGTGATGATGGAAATGAGGAAAGGAAGGAGGGAAATAGATGCATAGGGCTGTAACAAACAAAATCCTAGGCAGCAATGTTCCAACAGAAAGTGGAATTCGATGGATAGGGTTGTAAGCAACACAGAATCCTAAACCATGGTTTTCCAATGAAATGATAGAAACAAAGGAGTGCGAAAGAAGGTTTCAGGCTAAACATGACATGGATATCATTCTCTGCCAACAGCTAAAGTAAATCTGAGCTAGCCCAAGTATTGTTCTCTATTTAGCAGCTAAGATAAATCCACAAATCAACAAGAAACCAACAGCCTCATTACACTATTTCAGGAATGGGAAAACAAAAATGAAGTGAGATTTACCAAGAGAAAATGCGTTGCACATTAATCATGCTTGGAATGAACAAGGAAACACCATTTATCTCAAAGGGTCCAATAACCAGTCCACACATTCAGCATGATATCAATGAAGTCTCGTGAAAAACAAATTGAACCAAAATGGCAACTCAAAATTCAAAGCCCTCAGGTGAGAAATTACAGAACCTCATTATAATATTGCTTCCCCCTATTTATAAGAGGAGCGGGAGCTAGAATTACAGTCTACAAAATATCTAAGCCCATGCCACAACTGTCATACTAGACTAGTTGTCTCAGTCAGTGTCAGGCTCTGTTGCCCCAAAAAGATTACAATCAAGATCAAATCCCTTTCTTAGAAATAAACAGAAATAAATGCACAAAGAAAGAAAACGGAAAGCAGAAGTAGGACGTGTCCCCTTGCTATTTCAATGGAAGCCCCTGATTCAGCCACGTCCCTACTGTCATCATGCTTCTCACTGTTGTTGAGGCAGTTCACTGCTACTCGACCTGTTTTGTCCATTTTGCCTTAACTGTCTGAGTGAGTTGTTCAGTGGATAAGTGATGGAGTGTGAAAGTTGCGCTCCCAAGCGGTCATTTTCTACATGACGGAGTGGAGCACCATGGCGTGCCATTAAGACTTCTGGAATCCTCCCCATACCGATCTGCAATCGCGCCATGCCTTATTTAATATCATCATTGCCGACCCATCCACCCATTTAATCTCTGTACTACACAACCAGTGCCTTGACGTGGTAGGTGAGATGCATTCCATGGAAACAGCGCAGTCACATAGGCACGGGATTTTTCCTTTAAAACAGGTGAAAACAGGCATTTTGATTTCCCCTTAACCCCCTTTATCATCACCCCTCGTGTGGCTTTGCTTATATGACTGAGGGTAGAACCAGGGGTTGAGCCCTTAGGCGCTAAGGCCTTCAGACTCGTGTTTGGAGGCCTTTTCCTTTGTTATCGCAAATCCCGCATATTGGCGCTTCAACTCTGTTTTACCCTACTCTATGCTTTTTCCTTGGCGCGGGCCGACAATTTGGACGCAAGGTCCCTATAGACCCTGCCATAATATTCTATCGCATTTGGGGGGGGGGAATGCCCGCATATCGCAATCGCCTACTAGAGGAGAAGACCCCTTACCCTTTTCTTTGGAGCAGGCCGACAGTCTGGACGCGAGGTCCTTATAGACCCTGCAATAATACTTTATCGCATCATGGAAGGAAGTCCCGCATATCGCAATTGCTCTACACCAATGTCTTTATCTTTTTCCCCTGTGATTGCCACTCAGCGGGGTGACATCATTACTGCCACGTGTCACCACTGAAAACACTGAAACTAGGTGACCCGTGTCCTCTGCCACGTCATCAATCGTACTGCGACGTCACTGATGACGTCAGCTGCCCTGTCAGCTTAGAGGACCAATCGGAGACCACCAAGTGGCCCCCGGGAGGAGAGTGAAAGAGGCCTTCCCAACCGTATTTTGTCAAGCATTTCTTTGTTAGCGAACTTCGGCCTTTCCCTGGACTTTCGCACTAAATCGCAATACCGGCCCCCGCGCACGGTCTTGTAAGTTTAGAAACCCGCTGATACTCCTATCTTGCGGGATGTTGGGTCGCCGAGATGCAGGAACTTGCCACATGGAGGAGAGAGAAGGGGGGCCACCCACCCCCGTTTTGTAAGCCTTTCCTGTGTTGAACTTTTCGGCCTTCCCCTCGGCGATGTTGCTTTATATCGCAGATCGACCACCCGTCGATAACAGTATAGCTGTGACCCCAAGGATCCTGCAAATGGCTGATATGTTTTGTTCCCAGACCCGCCGACTGCCGATATGCGATATCTGCAATCGGCGGATCGCCATTCTCGCACCCCACCAGTATTCCTTGCCCGCCAAAATAATTTGCACAAGTATCAAGGTTGGATAATATTACAAGCAGAATATCACAGGTATGTTTTATATTGCAATATTATTGTGGTCAATTTTATTATTCTTGCACTAATCCTATTTGCAGGCAAAGGTAAGTGTTTTGGTTAAGGGGTTATACGCTTTTATTTTCTTTTGCATATTGGGATTTCACTTGGACATTGCAGGTCTCATCTAAGTTCAGGCATCCTCATTTATGACATTACAGCAGCATTGAACAGTGGTGACAAAGTTGTGAAAGGGTAGCCAAAGGTAGGTGGTCGTACAGTCTGATTATGTTAAGTTGTGTCTAGAGGGATTGTTTGTGTTAGGTGATAGGATTGTCATAGTTGTATGGGAGTGTCACAGTATGCATTCAAAAGATCACTGCAGCTAGCAAGGACCACACATCCACAGTCAATGGTAAGTCTACTACAGCAAGGTACATTCAATCAGTATTTACATTTTGAAATTTGAATTTTTCTCTGACATATGTTTTGCAAGACAATATAAGTGTTTTGTTTGTGTATTGGTTTGGGTCTTGTTCATTAATGCATGTGCAGGAAGGAGGACACTTTAAGACAACTCGGACACATACTAGAAGGACGTGCAACGCCAAAGTACCATTACTTGAAGCAAGCACAACAGTACCTCAGCAGCTGCAAGTGATCCAAGAAGCCATGTCAAGTCAAGCATCAGTTCATGTCAAGAGTCAATATTGTAAAAGATCATCATTGTAAAAGTGTAAAAGAGTCAATCTGCCTAGAGTTGAAGAGGCATTATTGGGAGGTATAGGAGTCATTGTTGAATGATGTCATGGTTAGGTTGCAGTCATAGTGTGATTGGGTAATTGGTCAAGTACAAGAAAATCATTGTAATATCATTGTAACATGGATCATTGTCCCTGGTACGGGAGTCCACACTTTTGTATTTACTTTTGTCTTTATAGGGTGTCAGGGAGGTGCTAGGCAGATGCATGAAGTCGCCTACAGGTTGGAGTCTGTGAACACTTCGGGGTGTAGGTTGGTCTAGGGTGTTGGGGCATCCATTTAGTTGACTACAGAAGAAACCAGGGCATTGGGGTGTCCTTCGACTGGGAGCTGGAGAAGAATGCTTTTCTAGAATTCTAGGAAGTTGTTGCTTTCATTTCAGTTGGGGCTGAAGATTAAAGAATCTATTAGAAAAACGTTCAGTGGTTTTTGACCCGGAGGGGGTTTTCCACCTAAAATTTTTGTGCCTACTATGTTCTTTTATTTACTGTTATCACTGTATAAACATTAATAATAATTGAGGATTAACTAATGCTCTGAAAAGATTTAAAAGTGCTAATTGCTAAGGAATACTAATTCACCCCCCCCTCTCAGTATTTCCAATAAACTCTACTATAGCTCCCTCAATCATTGTTGCTTTGGCTCGAAATTTCTCCTGCCTAATCTTTGCAACTCGACAGCTCGATCTACTAAGGAACTCATTTTCCCTGTGTCTCACAACTATGTCTTTAGTGTGTCATCTCCAACCCCATAGACCTGCTCTTATGATCTCTTGTTGGATCACCAACAACCATGATTAAGTAGTTATCAACGACTAAGATCATCTCAAACTCGATCTGTGTGAGTTTCTGAAGCTTTCTCAATTTTCCTTAATTAATTCCTATTAATTAACCAATTTTCCTAAGTTAGACTTAGGAAAAATTTAAATGATCGTTAATTAATTTAATTAAGGCGTTTTGCAAGCTTATCTCGCGAAACCTTTTCTGGGTTTTGTAGATCTTGTATTCCTTAGTCTCTTAGACACAAACTGAGACTAGAACACCTATTTGATGCTACAAAAACTAACATCACTCCCGCAGCAAAAACACGAAAACCTTTGTCTGGCCTATTGCTAGAATTCTCTGCTTTATAGCCCACTATCCACACTTTGTAAATCAAGCTACGGTTGCCAAATATTGCCTATTCCTGCAAACCCTACCCGTGGTTATGAAACACTTTCACACGATCATTGTTGGTACTACTCCCATGCACAACTGGCTTAGGCGCTTTGTGTTTTATAGTGGTTGCTTACCATGCATGCAGGCTCTCTCTACCCACTATCACATACACAACCCATAACGGCTCCTTTGCAATTTCCTCACGCACGGGTCATTCTCTGCACGTTTTTGTGTGTCGACCCCACTCATGTTGCATCTAACTGCTTACATTCATACGCATGCATCCTTGTCTTGTGTTTTTCCTACGGACTACATACAATTTCGGCAGCGTTACCCTTTCATGCATATGCGACTCTGCCTGCGAGTCACCCACTCCACAGTGTTCGTCCATCATGTTTGAGCATATCGCTACCCTGACAATCTGCCGCAATCTACAATCCTATCAAGTTTTCTTTGGTTACTATTACCACTCAAACTAACAAGGGTCATAGGAAGGGGATCCTACAGAGCAACTGCTAGGTCAAGGGACAACAACGGAGCAACAGCCCACTATCACCTCAGCTAAGGTTCCCTGCTCTTTACGAACTTTCACTGATGGGAGGAGTCTCGGTATGAGAGGAATCACAAGAATGGATGGATCGATGATAAGATATGGGGTGATTCCTAAAGCCTATTCACAAGAGAGGCTCAATTAGATGGCTTGCTTGCTTTGAAAGCAACGTAATTAGCTCTCTAGGAAGGGCTATAAGGATGCCCAGGCTTAGGGCTGGAGAATATGCCTTCTCAAGGGGCTTCCTAGGCTTAAGGATCCTTGAGAAGAAATGGAGTCTATATAGTCCTTGTGGAATTTGAGTTGTAGGATTGTGGTACCACAAAGAACCCAAGTGGACACAAACTAGGTCAAGGGTGTGGCGTTGATCAAACAAGGAGGGTCTTGACCTAATGAGGGAAGAGAATAAGATCAAAGGTAAAAAAATTGAGAGTTGAATGCAATGATCCAAATGACGACACTAACAGAAATGGTGGTCCAGGTGCATCATCCTCATCCAAAAGGTGGAACACGAGCGATCACTTAATGGTGTTAGGAATCCATGAAGTAATCTCTGCTATGGTGGAGGCCCATGGCTCTCAACGCTCACCCTACAAGTGCCAACGTTACTCTCTGAAGGGCTTGGACCTCGTATAGGTTAACCAAACCCCAAATGGAGACCCACCTGCAATCTAGCATAAGATCCAATGCGTCCACTAGTCCTCCAATACAACAAATCATTAGAGTAATCAAGTAAAAGAGCTTACAAATCATGGAATCAAATGAGCAATTCATGAAGGCATGCCCTTCCATAGTGAGCTTTGGCATGTACAAGTGCCTCCAAGCTCAATAAGGGGGTTAACTAAGGAACCTATTAGGTGGTTTTAGCCTTTCAAGAGGATGTCCATGGTACATCCATCAACGGGTAGGTGGCGTGTGATATAGTGATAGAATGGAGTGGGGATCAGGGGAAGAATCCATGCCACATGTCATGGTACAAGGGTAGCTATAATGAGGAAAGCCCACACTTGGGTACATGAGTGTAGGAGGGAGCAAATCGTGGCACATGAGTTACCTCGGCTTTTGTTTTTCCACCCTTCTTCATATGCAATTTTGCCTTTAATTAATTTTTCTTCATAATTGCTCGGGGCTCCAGGGGATGAGAGCATGATGTAGGATATAGCAGTAGGTACCCCCTTTTGTGGTGGGGCATTCCATTGCCCACCAAGGGTTGGGAGTCGGGACAATCATGAGTCCCTTAATGTGGAGGGGGCTCATCTATGGCCCATAGGAACCAAGGCGATGGACATAAATCAGGGGAAGAGCTCATGTTTCGCTTTTGCCCACGTGCTAAATTTGTATCCTAACCATCTGTTGCATTTTGTGGTACATTTCCTGTTGAGAGTGGCCAAATAATGCTTTTTCTTTTCTTTTTAGCTGCATCAACCTCTGGGGCATCGTCCCAGGCCCGACCCAGAGTGTGGAGAAGGGGAGGGGCAGGCTAACCCTATGTGGACCCATTGGACACGTGGATCCTATTAGGAAAAGTGATGAATGGGGTTAAAAATGAGTATAGTGGAGTGATGTATATGGTGTCGGGAAACTGGACTATGCAACCAAAATTGGGATTTCCCATGTAGTGCCAGCCCTAAATCTAGTGGTCAGTAAAGAAGATCCCACGGGATTAGGATACAAAGCTAACCACTAAATTGGGCAAAGAAGACAAGAGTACAAACCTAGCCCACTCTTTCCGCTAAATCCCCCCGCCAATCCATGCCCAAAAGTGTCCATGACAAGTAAGCAAAATCACTCAACTACACCAATGAAAAGCCATACCTTCAAGGTCGGGAGGCCCACCTTCAAACATACAATCATAACAAACAAGAGAGGGACCACATGGCTGGCTCAACTGGCAGAAACAATGGCACATCGAGCTATCTAGTGGCTGCAAGGGGTTGTTGGCTACCAGTTGAGGACCATCTAAGAGAAATTTTTCTCTTATGCCTACTACCCATAGGTAGTGGGTAACAATTACCATTGTGGCTACTAGCCTACCTTCCCACTTTGCGTCGATGGCTATTGTGGTAGCTAGGTGTCTCTAACCTTTACGCAGCCCCCGTTACTCCCTTGCTTGTTGTTCGAATATTGACCAGAGATGGCAGCTAGCTTTTGCCCGTTGTGTATCGTCAGCCCCAGCTCCCGTAGCATGATCATGCGGCCTCTGTTGCAGCCGAGTCACACCCGCAGTGACCTTTGCAATGAAAGTTGTTGCTTTCCTATGTTGGCCACATTCTTTACTCACACTAGTCGCACCACCTTTTTTTATTTCCTCACTTTTGTGTTGCAGTTGTTGCCTATTATAGTGGTCTATTATCAGCATTTTGTAGTTGCAAGTTGTGTCCTATGCGGTTAACTGCTCCGAAAGCTAAGTGGGTCGTCAAGCTTATTGGCCACAACCCCAACTCCTTTTTTTTAGATCTTTCATGCCCACCAAAAAAATTCCGACCTAGTAAAAAAATTTCTCTGAGCCATTCGGTCGATTTACTTCAAGCACTTACGAAAAAAATTTGATTTGTACAATCACAGCTGAACCTGGCTCTGACGATCCAGTACGAACCTGACTCCAGCGATCCGGTACGAACCCGACCCCTGCGATTCCAAGATCTATTCAGAGTTCTTGCTCTAATACCATGTTAGATTTTACACTAACCCAACACCAAACATTTAAAAGCTTATTGAATAAACGCACAGGTAAATTCCTAACAAATAATATTCAATGGAAGCAAATAACGATCTGAATCACATTAATCACAAAGAAATTTTTGCCCAACAAACCAGTTCATCATTAATAAAACTCAAAACTTAATTGGGTTCCCATCCTGGGATAATGGTCCAACTAAGAAAATACAGATTACAATACTTTGGATCTAATCCACTAGATTTTCTCTCTCTTGCAGATCTAGATCTCCAACCCCTCTGCACTCTCTCAAACCCAGCACACACTCACTGAGATACTGCTCTCAATCTTGTGCTACTATTGTGTGTATTCTCCTCACCTTACTCTTGCTTTCATAATTTTATATTGAGCCAAAACCTTAACCCTAATCTCAAAGTAATTAGCGGCTGAGATTAGATCTCGCCTCACTCGAGAATGATGGCTAAGATTAAAACTTATTCATTAATGTAAATTACTTTACTTTTCCTAAATTTTATTTTACCTCAATAAGCCAACATATTAATATGTGCTTTTTCCTAAGTTAAACTTAGGCTAAGTTACATTAACAACTTGCTAAACCTAGAGCAAGTGTTCTAAGGAGATGTGGGAAACTTCCACACGCCTAGACACAAGGCCTGTGCAGAAGTACCTGCTTGAGATACAAACTTCAACAGAGAGAACAATGAACATAAGAAGAATCAATCCCTAAAGTTTCTCCATGTAAGACTACAGTTTCCTTGAGATTATTCAGGGGAATTTAAGGTAGTAGTCCAACAAAGGAAGCATGCGTTAATGTACGTTTTGCATTTACAGATTACTTTTGAACTGTTTTCTTATTTAAACAAGACTTTTTTCCTAAACTTATTCTTACCATCCATAAGTGTGGTTGTTCTCAAAGAATGTACATCACTTTCACTAATTTAAAACAAAAAAATTGATCCTGCGAATATCAGAATTTCTCCTTGCCAGATCTCAAACCCACAAGTTCATCGGTGTATGGAAGGTCTGTAATTCCTTGTTCTGAAAGCT
>APFE030793296.1:10281-32576 GCA_000404065.3 Pinus taeda
CAAGGTTTCACTACATCAGAGAATTGGTGAACAATGGAGAAATTGTCCTAGAACATTGCAGGACTCAAGAACAGGTTGCAGACATTTTAACAAAGCTATTGGATCAGAAAAGCTTTGAATTTTTGAGGAAATGTTTAGGTATGATTGAATGCCCTGCAGTTGAAATTAAAGGGGAGTGTTGAAAGTATAATTCCAACTGCGCACGGGTGAATAGTGCAACAGCAGCGAGCGACCTCAGCAATGAGCAATTCGCCGATATAGCATTGGCGAAAAGGCAGTGGGGAGATTTAAAGTTTTTTGTTGTTTGCGATATGCGATCGCCGATATCGCATCGGTGTATCGCTATCGGCGTTTCAAGTGGTGCATTACCTTTTCATAACTGAGCAGTCGCCGATAACTCGGACCCGACGATGGTATTAATTCCTTTTGATAGATTATTGGGTCCACAATAATTTCGCAATCGGGGAAACCAAATGGGCAGCTTTTACCATGAGATATGTTGTGACCCGATATCCCGGACCCGATGGGTATTCAACATTTTGCTTAATATTATTTCGGGTCCGCCTGTGGCTCGTTTTATGTTTTTTTTATGTATTTCAGACATATATTATAATATATATATATCGGAGGTATCGGGCCATATTGTGATCGGGATTTCGCAATCGGGGGAAACCATGGGTGCACATATGTGTGCCATGCGATAAAGCTCGGACCCGATAGATTTCCAAAAGCATATTGTATAATGGTTGAAGTAAAGGCCTGGAAGATAAATTTGACGTGAAGTGAAAGTTTTCCCTCCGCCGTTTTTCTCAGTAAAATAGTAAATGCTATTTACTGTGGTTGGTAAGTTTTTTGATGAAGTTTTTAATTTTTCCTGAGCGGGAATATGGGCATGGATAAATGTCAGTAAAATCATTTAATTGTTACTGTTTTTTCTTACGGCAGTAAGGCGAGTGAAAAATGTATGTAAGTTCTGGGTTGTCATATATATGTAATCTTTGTTTTATATTTAAAAAAAAAAGAGAGGAGTAAAACATAGAAGTGAGGAGGTAATGTTCTGAACATGCAAATGAAGGCACGCAGCAGCGTGGCCAAAACTCATATGTATTTTTTTTGCAGGCAAATCTTTGCTTTGGTGAATCCCTCTGAGTAAAAAGAGGATAAATTTTGTATCAGTTTACTTTTGATGAATACAAATCTTTCTATGTGTGTTTAATACTCTCTTCTGAGCAATTTGTTAAAAAACTTCCATGTGCTGAGATTCTGGGAAAAAGTAAAACAGAGCATTGTCTCTGCGTGCAAATTTTTGTTGTTTTTGGGATTTTCCCAGAAAAATCCCAACAAACAAGAGGACAATTAAAAGCAAGTCGGGTCCAGGGACGCAGTTACCTTCCATATTTGATTAAAGTGGGACATGTATTGACAGCAATCAAGAAATGAAACTTACCTAATTCGTTGTTGACGGAAGATATTATCTCCAGATGCTCATGAATCGTGATGGGTTGATTACGACAAATGAAAAAGTGGCCAAGCTTTGGAATTTTGAGGCTGAATATACTCTCATCACAAATGAGCTATCATTTTCTAAGATTGATTCGGATGACTGAATGGACAAGCGTAATTCACACCTTGCTGCCGTTGATCCGATCTCATTCACTTCCATCCAAGCATCGTACCACTGCCTCGTGTATTGTTGTTCTCCATCTCGCTTGCCACGAAACATCAGAAATGAATCTCCATTTCCTGTGTCCACACTCCAAATATCTGTACTCGTGGATTTCATGTCCCACCCCTCCCGATTTCTCCCCAGAATTTGGACAGCTGTGTGTTACCTTGTCACTAAGTTTTCAGCCTATAAATTCCTCCCTTCAAATTATCTTCTCCATCCATCCATCCTCTTCCCATATGCTCAGACTTCTCGATATTACCATCTTCTTTGAAAATCCAGTGAAAAGTTTTAGTTGTTGAAGAAGTTAGTGAATATTCCTATTGACAATTCTATTTTTATATCAATATGGGAGCTTTCAGTGATCATGTTATTCGAGGCCTGAAAAGCAGATGGATGATGGCCGTAGCATGCTTCATTATGCTCTCGTTTGCTGGATCGAATTATATTTTTGGGTTGTATTCCCAAACTATCAAGATAAATCTGGGATATGATCAGGAGGTGATCGACACATTGGCTTTTTTCAAGGACTTGGGTGCAAACGTCGGCATCATTGCCGGTCTCATCAATGAGTTCTGTGCACCATGGGTGCTTCTCTCTATGGGTTCGGCGCTGAACCTCACTGGATATCTCATGATTTGGCTCTCTGTCACCGGCAGAGTTGCAAAGCCTGCAGTGTGGCAGATGTGCATGTATCAGTGCATAGAAGGGAGCTCCATGACATTCGTTAATTCGGGAATAATTGTGACTTGTGTCAAAAATTTCCCGAGAGGCAGAGGGCTCGTCATTGGGCTGCTCAAGGGATTTGTAGGTCTAAGTGGTGCTATTATCACTCAGATCTACAGGGCTGTAAGTAAGGATGAACAACCCAGTTTTCTCATAATCCTGGCTGCTACTCTTCCCACTTCTGTAGTGCTCCTATTGATGCCTATCATTAGGCCTCTGGAAGCTCCAAAAGAGAAGAACGAGACGAAGAATTTTTATACTTTTCTTGTCATGGCCCTGGTGCTGGCTGGCTTGCTTATGGCTTTTAGTTTGCTGGAAAACTTGCTGGTTCTTCCACAGACTGTTAGTTGCCTCCATAGGTCATCTCCTCATTGCTTCTGCACTCCCTGGATCTCTTTACATGGCCTCCATTCTGATCGGCATGTGTTTCGGTGCACAGTGGCCTCTCATGTTCTCTATCATCTCCGAACTGTTTGGGCTTCGCCATTTTGCAATTTTGTATAATATTGGAGCAAGTGCAAGCCCTCTAGGGGCTTACTTATTCTCTGTGAGGGTAGCAGGATACTTCTACGATCAGCGAGCAAAACTCGAAGTGCCATCTAGTGATGTTGCAGCCGCATCAAATGAGATGATATGTGTTGGGAAGTCTTGCTTTGAGATAACATTTATCATAATGGCAGCAGTTAGCGTTGTTGGTTCGGCCATTGCAGCTGTTCTGGTGTACAGAACCAGACAATTCTACAAGCAAGACATTTATGGGAAATTTAATACAGAGGCCCATCACTCGTCGTTGTCCGATCAAAAGCCTCATGATGTATTGATCAAACGGGGAGGAGCAGCGAGAATTAGTAATGATCAATTGATTGATGTGTGACTACCAATTCAGAGTTGGTTAGTGTGTTGTAAATGGTATTGTTATTTTTTGCTTCTTTGAGGCCAGGCTAAGAATCACCTGTGTACATCGATCCAAGATAACGGGAAAATGGTAACCTGTTCATAGTTACAACCTTCCTTGAGGCAATGCTAAGAATCACCTGTGTTACTCTTACGTCCTATTAACAAGTGTGATGAAGAGGCCAATGCTGTCCTGAAACTTTTTGATCTTAAACTTTTAATATGATTTAATAGAATAGAGTTTATATGATTTAATGGAATAGAGTTTTATATGTATTACTTGTGGTTACTTTTTACGTTGATTCTCTATGTGTATTTCTATTTAGAAATATTTTGTAAATCTAAGTGAAGATAATGGTTTAGTTAAAATTTCTAAAATATTTTAAAATTTGCATTAATATTACATTCTTGTTATATTATTCATTTTTAATATTCACTCATGTTTTATCAAATTTCGAAAATATTCTGAAACTTCCTTATATTTGCATTAATATTACATTCTAGTTGTATTATTCATTTTTAATATTCACTGATGTTTTATCAAATTACCAAAATATTCTGAAACTTCCTCATATACAGGGTTGCAGAGTTTTATCTACAGCAACTTTATGGGACAAAACTGACGAAACCAACTGTCAAAACAATTATATAGTTAGAATATGTCATTTACCCATTTCTACGGTTAGAGGAATGGCCACACCTCTATGAATCCATAATTTCCATTTTGGGCATTTTAGTTACGGTTTAGAAAGTTTATTAATATATAAGTTATTTTTTGGAAAGTTTATTAATATATATAAGTTTTGGTCCAATGACAAATGTCTTCACAGTATCAAAGGGGTGTTGAAAGAATCATTAAATCTTTATAAAAATCCATAATTTCCCACCCTAATAATTACCCGTTTAGAAAGTTTACTAATAACTACCCAAACCTATTCACCTACCGGTCAGAACACTCTTACTGCTTTTAAAAACCCAAAAACAAATCCTCATTTATTAAAAGATAATTTAATCGACGGAAAATGGAGAATACTCCTTTTAGAATTTAGTGTATATTATTGTTAAAGTGATTAGAAATGTGGAACTTCTAAGCCATTATATAATATTTCGAAATGTCAGATACCATGGAAACTCTTCCCAACTCAGAGAAGATTTTCTAGTCTTAGAAGTTTATGGTTAGTAAGAATTTTTTTTTAAGTTATTTGGTTTTAATTTAAAAGGTATATTAAAAACTGAAATGAAATTATTTTAACATTTACTATACTACATTATGGAGATAACCAAATATGGATGGGCTGGTGGCTATGTTATAAAGCATTGTTAATGCCACCACAGTTGATCACTTCTAGTTTTAGAAAGTGGGAATTCAAATAGGTAAGGGGAGAAAGCGACAGGAATATCGGTCGGTAACTGCAGAGGATCACTGTGGCAGGGATGTGGCCTGATTAGAGGTGATCATAGGAATTGGCATGCAGATATTTTGTTGCGGCCATCATTCAGTTTTCCCATATTTTGTTATTGTGTAATTTGTTGTAATCATTTGGGTAGCTGAACCTCTACATGCTCAAACAGTTGGTAGTTAAGACAACTGCAACATCAGTGAGATATTTTGTAACTATAGTTCAAAGATCCCGCTCTCCTTATAAATAGGGCGAAGAAACTCATTACAAGGTTCCCAAATCCTATTCCAGAGGTTTGAAATATGTTTTACAGGTATTCTGAGTTTTGTGTACAGAAAGAGGTTCCAATTCTTGGTTTAATGGCTTGTTCATGAGGTGTTAACGCTTATACAAATGTAAACTGTGTTGGACCTATGATATGGACTCCATTTTAAAAAATTAATGAAACAAATTTGGTGATTCCAAGCAGAGTAATGTGTAGTATGTGTTCCCCTATGTTTTTCATTTCATGTATGTTTATCTTCCTCTGAAATTGTGTAAAGAAGCTGATGGTTTCACTCTCAAATTATGGATTTACTTATGTTATAGGGTAGCAACGGTACCTTTGTAGTTACAAATTTACTAGTGTTATATTGTATCCAACAATACCTATGAGATCACATATTTACCAATGTTATTTTGTGATAGAATTTACCCATGAAAATATAGAGATAGAAACCTTAAATGTGCTCCACAATTCTGCACTTTCATCTCATTATTCTTCCATAGTTCTATTGGGATTCGTTTCTTAGGATTATGTGTTATCTAGCCCTCTGCATTGAATTCCTCCTTACTATATCTCTCCATTTTTACTACAACGACAAATATTAAGTTGCATTTTACTGTGTGTCGACCACCATATCAGGACGTTTATCCTTGGGATGAATGATATTTGCTTGCATATATATGTGTGTGTGTGTGTGTGTGTGTGTTTAAGTTTACCTTGGTGAAGGGTGATTGAACCAAGTTCTGAATCAATCTAATTCCAATTATATTAAATACAAAGCATAACATGAAATCTCAACAAATCCTCAAAGCATTCCTCTAAGATGTCATAGGCACTGACCCTTTCCTCAACCTAGGGGTTGTCTCTAGGAGCTACAACATGCCCAACTTGCGAGCTACTTTGGCTTTCTAAAGCACGACTTCTAGGAGATGTATTTGCTTATGGGGGAGCACTTGTAGGTCGTTTATTTTGCAAGTGTCTTCCAAGGCCAATAGGTCAAGACCTTCTACTTCCATCAAGTTATCATCATCCATCATACTAGAGTATTTAAGATGACTAGGGGTGTCTCCATCTGGTTTTTTGTTAACAACTCGAGTCATTGTAGATGCCATTCCTTTTTCCATGTGTTATGATCTTGATGGTTCTGGGGTGTTTTCTTGGGCTGAGTTTGAGCTTGGGAGTTCTTGGCCTTTCGCCAAATCACTAGCACCTCAAAGATGTTGCTAATGGATTACTTCTTAGGGGCCAAGGGTGCATTGGATTTCTTGTTATGTCGATGTTTAGAGGGGACTTTGGCAAACACTTCTTTGACTTTGGTTGTCGATTTAGACGGATCCTTCTTGGGGGAACTGAGAGGGTATTCCATGAAGAGATGTCCATGTTTGTAACATTTTATGCATACGAAAGTTACATGCTCGTACTCGAACATTAGATCCAATCAATGTCTTCAGATTCAAGGTTGATGGCTTATGGGAGAAAGCAAAAAATAATCATGTAGTCACATATCATTGTGAAGGACATGTGTCATCCTTGCTTGGATTGATTCGAGAGACATACAAATTTTCCCAACTTGTTTCCAATATCGGTAGGGTTTCTGGGTCCCAACACTCTTGTCGAATCAAGTATAGGTGAATCCAAACTTTCTCCTAGGAGAACTCCTCTTTGTCTGGGTTGAAGTGCTCTGCCCATTTCCTTAGGTAAAGACCAACTGAGTTGAAGAAGTAAGGGTCGCCTTCCATCACTAAGAATATGTCTTCCAGTGGTAAGAATTTGACAATGAAGAATCCCTTGGAGCAATGTTTCACCTCATAATGGGCCTTCCATTTCAAGCACATGGAAATCTAGTGGAGAAGGGCCTTTTCTGTAGGCTATACGTCGAAAAATTTCATATGAGAGCATGAGACTACATGTGCTCGATGTGAGAATTGAGACAAACCAAAGGAATGAGTAGCCTAGGGATCTTAGACGACTTGGCATGGTAAATGTTGGCATTTTTTACTCCATGGCATCAACATTTTTTGACTGGAGGGGATCCATCTCGATGAGGTTGTGAGGGATGACAAATTAGTTAGCGGGACCATTGGTCCCTCCTCTCAGGCAAACCATTAAACATAGGTCCTCAACTGAAGCAGTTAGAGTGAGTGGATGGGGAGAAGGGGCGTGGGGCTAGGCAGAAAATGGGGTTTGCATAAACCCTAGCAGGAGGAAGGAGAGCAAGTTGAAAAGTGGGATAAGATTCATTAGTAGACAAATTGTTTCTCTATGTGAATGTTAGTTTTCATTGTTTGAGTATTTTCAAATGTCATTACAATAACCAAGGGATTATGGAATTTTCATAAAGCTTATATGAAACTCATTCGTGGTCTTCACACCTCACAGTCCATATATGGATCCATAGACAGGGGGGAAACAACATCCATACCATCCATCCAAACAATACAATTGAATGAAAGCTAATAATTTCTTGGCTTTAAATATTTGTTCCACACTTCCGCATCTGCAAATTCTCCAAAATGTAAATACTACATTGAACTTATTTACATATGTGCTTTTGCCCCTACAAATTCAGTGAAACTTCTATCCACACTTTTCACTTTCAGCTGAGATTTTGTGCTTTTGTCCTTCTATTTTTTGTCTGATTTGAGTTCTAGGTTCCATGGCTAAGGACGGGAGGGTTATGTTAAATACAATTTTCGATCCTTCCTCCTTAGGACAAAGGTATTTTGTCCATTTATTTTCAAATGCCAAATTTGATTTGAAGTTACAAATTGTTTCATAGTTTACCCTAATATGTTTAGGGATATGAAAATTGAAGCCTTATATTATTGGATTTGGAGTTTCAAATTGTTTGAACTAGACAGGGAGGATGTAGTTTCTCTCCCTATATTTAACAGTGTGGAACATTAAATTGTGTAGGAGCAATTATAAACACCTTACCAACTTGTATTCCATGCATTGATATTATTGTAAGGAAGGGAAATAACTTTGAATACAAAGGAAAATAAGAGCGTTGTGTGAGGTGTAAATGGCTCTTATTCATTATTTTGGAAGATTTGTTCATGGAGTACAAATGATGGTATTTGATTAACAACAATTCACTTTCTAGGTGAAGCCCAACACATTTCCAGTGATAGAAACATAGTGACAAGAGAGGAGAAATTGTGGCTTTTATTTTCTTAAATTGACATTGGAAGGGACTTGTTGCTTCATAACTCCTCTTGTTTGATTGTGATTTTAGTTTTTCATATTTTTGTGAAGTATACCACGAAAGTTTGAGATTATTCACATTCGATCGACCTTAGTGGATGTCTCTATGAGTCGTGACTCTTTGCAATGGCTTACGCTATCGGTGACACTTTTTGAAAATCCAGTAGTCAGATCTCCCTACTTTCAGTTGAGCTGACAATTCCTCAGGAAATCTACTTGTCTTCGTTTCGAGCATAGATTTCCCATCTTTCTAGTTGTAGGATGCATTCATGCCTTGTAATCTATTGATATTGACATGGAAAAGGAATGGTACATCGACACTTCATAATTTGTCGATACTGACATGGAAAAGGAATGGTACATTGACACTTCAATGCTGCAACTACCATATTCCTCCCTCGTCTACATTTTTTTTTCTTTTAATTTCATAAGTTTGCTCTATGCTTTCTTTGGCATCCTTGATATTTGGTTAGTGTAGTTATCTTAGTGACTAGGATATCTTAGGAGATGGGGATGCTCCTTCTATAGCCGTCATGGTCCGTCATGAAATCATTCCCCCCTATGTGTAAGTACATGCATGTGTAAATAATTACTTTGTACATGCATGCAAGTTAACTTCTTACTTATATTATTGATTGTAAAGGTTATAGTTTAAAATTGTAAGGCTTATAGTTTAAAATGAGTGCATTTCCTCTTAGAATATATGATTAAATGATTGTGATGACCCTTTTTTATGAACTCATACAAAATTTTGAATTCTAACCAAGTCAAAGAAATTGTGAAACTTGGACTCATACATAATTCTAACAAAATCAAAGAAACTGTACATCCTCAACATAACCGTAAATCTTCAACATTATTTAATTAATTAGTCACCTTCTTAAGTTTCAATCATTCAATTTATCTGATTTTTGGATTTCAATATACATTAGTTCATTCATAGTTTTACTGCATCTATGTTTTTTCTCCATGGCATCAACATTTTTCCCAACTTGTTTCCAATCTCGGTAGGGTTTCTAGGTCCCAATACTCTTGTTGAAGCGAGTATAGGTGAACCCAAACCTGTGCCCAGGAGAACTCCTCTTTGTCTGGGTTGAAGTGCTCTACCCATTTCCTCAGGAAGAGACCAACTGAGTTGAAGAAGTAAGGGTCACCTTCCATCACTGAGAAGAGGTCTTCTAGTAGTGAGAATTTGACAATGAAGAATCCATTGGAGCAATGTTTCACCTCATAATGGCCTTCCATTTCAAGCACATGGAAATCCAGTGGAGAAGGGCCTTTTCCGTAGGCTATACGTCGACAAATTTTCATATGTGAGCATGAGACTGCATGTGCTTGATGTGAGCATTGAGACAAACCAAAGGAATGAGCAGTCTCGGGATATCAGATGACTTGGCATGGTAAATGTTGGCATTTTTTACTCCATGGCATCAACATTTTTTTACTAAAGGGGATCCATCTCAAGGAGTGTGTGCGGGATGACAAATTAGTTAGAGGGACCATTGGTCCCTCCTCTAAGGCCGACCATTAAACATAGGTCCTCAACAGAAGAAGTCAAAGTGAGTGGATGGGAAGAAGGGGCGTGGGGCTAGGAAGCAAAGGGGGTTTGAATAAACCCTAGCAGGAGGAGGCAGAGCAAGTTGCAAAGTGGGATAAGATTCATTAGTAGACAAATTTTTTCTCTATGTGAATGTTAGTTTTCATTGTTTGAGTATTTTTCAAACATCATTACAATAACCAAGGGCTTATGGAATTTTCACAAAGCTTATATTCAACTCATTCGTGGTCTCCACACCTCACAGTCCAGATATGGATCCATAGGCAGGGGGGAAACAACATCCATACCATCCATCCAAACAATACAATTGAATGAAAGCTAATAATTTCTTGGCTTTAAATATTTGTTCCACACTTCCACATCTACAAATTATCCAAGTTGTAAATATTACATTGAACTTATTTACATATGTGCTTTTGCCCCTGCAAATTCAGTGAAACTTCTATCCACACTTTTCACTTTTAGCTGAGATTTTGTGCTTTTGTCCTTATATTTTTTGTCTGATTTGAGTTCTAGGTTCCACGACTAAAGACAAGAGGGTTATGTTAAATACGATTTTTAATCCTTCCTCTCTAGGAAAAAGGTACTTTGTCCATTTAATTTCAAATGCCAAATTTGATTTGAAGTTACAAATTGTTTCTTAGTTTACCCTAATATGTTTAGGGATATGAAAATTTAAGCCTTATATTATTGGATTAGGGAGGATGTAGTTTCTCTCCCTATATTTAGCAGTGTGGAACATTAAAATTATGTAGGAGCAATTATAAACACCTTAACAACTTGTAGTCCATGCATTGATATTGTTGTAAGGAAGGGAAATAACTTTGAATACAAAGGAAAAGAAGAGCGTTGTGTCAGGTGTAAGTGGTTCTTATTCATTATTTTGGAAGATATGTTCATGGAGTACGAATGAAGGTATTTGATTAACAACAATTCACCTTCTAGGTGAAGCCTGACACATTTCCAGTGATAGCAACACAGTGACAAGAGAGGAGAAATTGTGGCTTTTATTTCCTTCAATTGACATTGGAAGGGACTTGTTGCTTCATAACTCCTCTTGTTTGATTGTGATTTTAGTTTTTCATAGTTTCTTGAAGTATATCACAAAATTTTGAGATTATTCACATTCGATCGACGTTAGTGGATGTCTCTATGAGTTGTGACTCTTTGCAATGGCTTAAGCTATCCGTGACACTTTTTGAAAATCCAGTAATCAGATCTCCCTACTTTCAGTTGAGCTAACAATTCCTTGGGAATTCTACTTGTCTTCGTTTCCAGCTTAGATTTCCCATCTTTCTAGTTGTAGGATGCATTCATGCCTTGTAATCTATTGATACTGACATGGAAAAGGAATGGTACATTGACACTTCAATGCTGCAGCTACCATATTCCTCCCTCATCTACATCTTTTTTTTTAATTTCATAAGTTTGCCCTGTGCTTTCTTTGGCGTCCTTGATATGTGGTTAGCGTAGTTATCTTAGTGACTAGGATATCTTAGGAGATGGGGATGCTCCTTCTATAGCCGTCATGGTCCTTCATGAAATCATTCCCCCCTATGTGTAAATACATGCACGTGTAAATAATTACTTTGTACATGCATGCAATTTAACTTCTTACTTATATTATTAATTGTAAGGGTTATAGTTTAAAATTGTAAGGCTTATAGTTTAAAATGAGTGAATTTCCTCTTGGAAAAAATGATTAAATGATTGTGATGACCCTTTTTTATGAACTCATACAAAATTTTGAATTATAACCAAGTCAACGAAATTGTGAAACTTGGACTCATACATAATTCTAACAAATTCAAAGAAACTGTACATCCTCAACATAACTGTAAATATTCAACATTATTTAATTAATTAGTCACCTTCTTAAGTTTCAATCATTCAATTTATCTGATTTTTGGATTTCAATATACTTTATTTCATTCGTATTTTTACTACATCTATGTTTTTTTCTCCATGGCATCAACATTTTTCCCAGCTTGTTTCCAATCTCGGTAGGGTTTTTGGGTCCCAATACTCTTGTCAAAGTGAGTATAGGTGAACCCAAACTTGTGCGGAGGAGAACTCCTCTTTATCTGGGTTGAAGTGCTCTACCCATTTCCTCAGGTAGAGACCAACTGAGTTGAAGAAGTAAGGGTCACCTTCCATCACTGAGAAGAGGTCTTCTAGTAGTGAGAATTTGGTAATGAAGAATCCCATGGGGGAAATGTTTCACCTCATAATGGGCCTTCCATTTCAAGCACATGGAAATCCAGTGGAGAAGGGCCTTTTCCGTAGGATATACGTCGACAAATTTTCATATGAGAGCATGAAATTGCATGTGCTCAATGTGAGCATTGAGGCAAACTAAAGGAATGAGTAGTATGGGGATCTCAAACGACTTGGCATGGTAAATGTTGGCGTTTTTTAGTCCATGGAATCAACATTTTTTGACTGGAGGGGATCCATCTCAAGGAGGTTGTGTGTGATGACAAATTAGTTAGAGGGACCATTGGTCCCTCCTCTTAGGCCGACCATTAAACATAGGTCCTCAACTGAAGCAGTCAAAGTGAGTGGATTGGGAGAAGTGGCATGTGGCTAGTAGCAAAGGGAGTTTACATAAACCCTAGCAAGAGGAAGCAGAGCAGGTTGCAAAGTGGGATAAGGTTCATTAGTAGACAAATTGTTTCTCTATGTGAATGTTAGTTTTCATTGTTTGAGTATTTTCAAACATCATTACAATAACCAAGGGCTTATGGACTTTTCACAAAGCTTATATGCAACTCATTCGTGGTCTCCACACCTCACAGTCCATATATGGATCCATAGACAAGGGGGAACAACATCCATACCATCCATCCAAACGATACAATTGAATGAAAGCTAATAATGTCTTGGCCTTAAATATATGTTCCACACTTCCGCATCTGCAAATTCTCCAAATTGTAAATATTACATTGAACTTATTTACATATGTGCTTTTGCCCTTGCAAATTCAGTGAAACTTTTATCCACACGTTTCACTTTTAGTTGAGATTTTGTGCTTTTGTCCCTATATTTTTTGTCTAATTTGAGTTCTAGGTTCCATGGCTAAGGATGGGAGGGTTATATTAAATATGATTTTAATCCTTCCTCCCTAGGACAAAGGTATCTTGTCCATTTAATCCAAATTTGATTTGAAGTTACAAATTGTTTCGTAGTTTACCCTAATATGTTCAAGTATATGAAAATTTAAGCCTTATATTATTGGATTTGGAGTTGCAAATTGTTTGAACTAGACAAGGAGGATATAGTTTCTCTCCCTATATTTAGCAGTGTGGAACATTAAAATTATGTAGGAGCAATTACAAACACCTTAAAAACTTGTATTCCATGCATTGATATTGTTGTAAGGAAGGAAAATAACTTTGAATACAAAGAAAAAGAAGAGCGTTGTGTCAGGTGTAAGTGGCTCTTATTCATTATTTTGGAAGATTTGTTTATGGACTACGAATGAAGGTATTTGATTAACAAAAATTCACTTTCTAGGTGAAGCCTGACATATTTCCAGTGATAGCAACATAGTGACAAGAGAGGAGAAATTGTGGCTTTTATTTTCTTCAATTGACAATGGAAGGGACTCGTTGCTTCATAACTCCTCTTGTTTGATTGTGATTTTTGTTTTTCATATTTTTGTGAAGTATACCACAAAAGTTTGAGATTATTCACATTTGATCGACCTTAGTGAATGTCTCTACGAGTCATGACTGTTTTCAATGGATTAAGCTATCTGTGACACTTTTGGAACATCCAGTAGTCAGATCTCCCTACTTTCAGTTGAGTTGACAATTCCTCGGGAATTCTACTTGTCTTCATTTCCAGCTTAGATTTCCCATCTTTCTAGTTGTAGGATGCATTCATGCCTTGTAATCTATTGATACTAACATGGAAAAGGAATGGTACATCGACACTTCACAATTTGTCGATACTAACATGGAAAAGGAATGATACATTGACACTTCAATGCTGCAGCTACCATATTCCTCCCTCGTCTACATTTTTTTTTTTAATTTCATAAGTTTGCCCTATGCTTTCTTTGGCATCCTTGATATGTGGTTAGCGTAGTTATCTTAGTGACTAGGATATCTTAGGAGATGGGGATGCTCCTTCTATAGCCATCATGGTCCTTGATGAAATCATTCCCCTTATGTGTAAATACATGCATGTGTAAATAATTACTTTGTACATGCATTCAATTTAACTTCTTACTTATATTATTAATTTTAAATGTTATAGTTTAAAATTGTAAGGTTTATAGTTTAAAATGAGTGTATTTCCTCTTAGAAGATATGATTAAATGACTGTGATGACCCTTTTTTATGAACTCATACAAAATTTTGAATTCTAACCAAGTCAAAGAAATTGTGAAACTTGGACACATACATAATTCTAACAAAATCAAAGGAACTATACATCCTCAACATCACTGTAAATCTTCAACATTATTTGATTAATTAGTTACCCTCTTAAGTTTCAATCATCCAATTTATCTAATTTTTGGATTTCAATATACATTAGTTTATTCATAGTTTTACTACATCTATGTTTTTTTCTCCATGGCATCAACATTTTTCCCAACTTGTTTCCAATCTCGGTAGGGTTTTTGGGTCCAAATAATCTTTTCTAAGCGAGCATAGGTGAACCCAAACTTGTGCCCAAGAGAACTCCTCTTTGTCTGGGTTGAAGTGATCTACCCATTTCCTTAGGTAGAGACCAACTAAGTTGAAGACGTAAGGGTCTCCTTCCATCACTGAGAAGAGGTCTTCCAGTAGTGAGAATTTGACAATGAAGAATCCCTTGGAGCAATGTTTCACCTCATAATGGGCCTTCCATTTCAAGCACATGGAAATACAGTGGAGAAGGGCTTTTTCCGTAGGCTATATGTCAACAAATTTTCATATGAGAGCATGAGACTGCATGTGCTCGATGTGAGCATTGAGACAAACCAAAGGAATAAGTAGTCTAGGGATCTCAAATGACTTAGCATGGTAAATGTTGGCATTTTTTACTCCATGGCATCAACATTTTTGACTGGAGGGGATCCATTTCAAGGAGGTTATGTGGGATCAGAAATTAGTTAGAGGGACCATTGGTCCCTCCTCATAGGTCGACCATTAAACATAGGTCCTTAGCTGAAGCAGTCAAAGTGAGTGGATGGGGAGAAGGGGTGTGGGGCTAGGCAACAAAGGGGGTTTGCAAAAACCCTAGTAGGAGGAAGCAAAGCAGGTTGCAAAGTGGGATAAGATTCATTAGTAGACAAATTGTTTCTCTATGTGAATGTTAGTTTTCATTGTTTGATTATTTTCAAACATCATTACAATAACCAAGGGCTTATGGACTTTTCACAAAGCTTATATGCAACTCATTCGTGGTCTCCACACCTCACAATCCAGATATGGATCTGTAGATAGGGGGGAAACAACATCCATACCATCCATCCAAATAATACATTTGAATGAAAGCTAATAATTTCTTGGCTTTAAATATTTGTTCCACACTTCTGCATTTGCAAATTCTCCAAATTGTGAATATTACATTGAACTTATTTATGTATGTGCTTTTGTCCCTGCAAATTCAGTGAAACTTCTATCCACACTTTTCACTTTCAGCTGAGATTTTGTGCTTTTGTCCCTATATTTTTTGTCTGATTTGAGTTCTAGGTTCCATGGCTAAGGACGGGAGAGTTATGTTAAATACGATTTTTAATCCTTCCTCCCTAGGACAAATGTATTTTGTCCATTTAATTTCAAATGCCAAATTTGATTTGAAGTTACAAATTGTTTTGTAGTTTACCCTAATATGTTTAGGGATATGAAAATTTAAGCCTTATATTATTGGATTTGGAGTTGCAAATCGTTTGAACTAGAGAGAGAGGATCTAGTTTCTCTCCCTATATTTAGCATTGTGGAACATTAAAATTATGTAGGAGAAATTATAAACACCTTAACAACTTGTATTCCATGCATTGATATTGTTGTAAGGAAGGAAAATAACTTTGAATACAAAGGAAAAGAAGAGTGTTGTGTCAGGTGTAAGTAGTTCTTTTTCATTTTTTTCGAAGATTTGTTCATGGAGTAAAAATGAAGGTATTTGATTAACAACGATTCACTTTCTAGGTGAAGCTTGACACATTTCCATTGACAATAAAATAGTGACAAGATAGGAGAAATTGTGGCTTTTATTTTCTTCAATTGACATTGGAAGGGACTTGTTGCTTCATAACTCCTCTTGTTTGATTGCGATTTTAGTTTTTCATATTTTTTGGAAGTGTACCACAAAAGTTTGATATTATTCACATTCGATCGACCTTAGTGGATGTCTCTATGAGTCATGACTCTTTGCAATGGCTTAAGCTATCCGTGACACTTTTTGAAAATCCAGTAGTCAGATTTCCCTACTTTCAGTTGAGTTGAAAATTCCTCAGGAATTCTACTTGTCTTCGTTTCCAGCTTATATTTCCCATCTTTCTAGTTGTAGGATGCATTTATGCCTTGTAATCTATTGATATTGACATGGAAAAGGAATGGTACATTGACACTTCAATGCTGCAGCTGCCAAATTCCTCCCTCGTCTACATTTTTTTAAATTTCATAAGTTTGCTCTTTGCTTTCTTTGGCATCCTTGATATGTGGTTAGCGTAGTTATCTTAGTGACTAGGAGATCTTAGGAGATGGGGATGCTCCTTCTATAACCGTCATGGTCCTTCATGAAATCATTCCCCCTATGTGTAAATACATGCATGTGTAAACAATTACTTTGTACATGCATGCAATTTAACTTCTTACTTATATTATTAATTGTAAAGGTTATAGTTTAAAATTGTAAGGCTTATAGTTTAAAATGAGTGCATTTCCTCATAGAAGATACAATCAAATGATTTTGATGACCCTTTTTTATGAACTCATACAAAATTTTGAATTCTAACCAAGTCAAAGAAATTGTGAAACTTGGACTCATACATAATTCTAACAAAATCAAAGAAATTGTACATCCTCAATATAGTTGTAAATCTTCAACATTATTTAATTAATTAGTCACCTTCTTAAGTTTCAATCATTTAATTTATCTGATTTTTGGATTTCAATATACATTAGTTCATTCATAGTTTTACTACGTCTATGTTTTTTTTCTTTTCATTTCAAAGAGAAATATAATATTCATGTCTACCAATAGGTTGTTAAGGATTAAATTGTCAATTTTAGTAAAACAAACAATTAATATGACTTCCAACCCAATTAAAATTTTCAGGCTTTAAATTATAATATATGTGAACATAATTATAAAAGAACCACTTAAGAAGAGTCACAAATCTTCTTGCAAAGTTGCTAGGAAAGAATGAAGCTGCCAAGCAAGAATGAGAGCATAACCCCACCGTTGACCATGTTGTGCATACAAAATGGCTTCCTTCCTTTTCCAGATACCTCATTTGAAATGCAATTGTGTGAATATTAAATAAACATGCAACTAGATGAAAAACCCTTTTATATACATAAATAATTGATACAATGACATTCTTAAGATTTAGAACACCCACTAACAGGAAAAAACACAATGCAAACACCCGAAGATTCAAAGAGAAACTAGGAAAAACCATAAAGAAAACTCCATCTATATAACATAATACAACAAAGGCATAAGCAAAATTCCTTGTAATTTCATTATATAAATATATAATATATTGCATCCAAGTAGCAACCCTACAATCACGACACATATAACATGGGGCATAAAATAGTAGAACTCAACAACATCCCTACCTATTCATGATTGAGTTCCATAACTAGGTAAGATACAACTGAAGATCGAGTAGTAGGAGAAGTGTAGGTGGACCCAAAGCCATGTGGGTCCCTCTTGATTTCATTTCCAGATAAGGATGAAGACATTCCTCCCCCTCATATTCAAGGCTTTAGTCTTGGGTTTGACAAGCATGAAAACAATCCTCTGCGAAGCATGTTAGCATTTGAATCTGGCAGTTTCTCTTCTTTCTCCTTTGAAGGACCAAACACTTCTAAGATGAGACTATATTGGAGACGCCCCAAATGATGTATAATAAGGGCTAAGACATTCTAATAAGAAGATGCCCTAGATGCCCAAGATAATAAGTAATAAGGAGGATTTTCCTCCTCGGTAACATTGCTAGACATTGTTGATTTAGGCAGAGAATATGTTGCAGGCTATTTTGTTTGAGTAGAATTTGGTATACCCTACTCCCAAAGTTGTGCCTGGCCTTGACCTATAACATCACCTTGACCTTGATCTTGTGAACAACAACTTGAAAGTGAGCCTTGTTTTCAACCTACTTGAGTACGAGATTGGACATGGCTTGAGTTTGAATTTGTGTGTAAGTTTGAGCTTGGACATGGAATTGACCTATAGCTTTTTGTTGACTGTAACCAAAAGTATTCCTTCTAAGTTACAAAAATTACATTTTAAAAATATCCCATTACTGTTGCAAGGAGGGTTAACCCACCCGATAATCCTCTCTGTTATGGTTGACACTCCCTCCCTTAGGTCGAGTAGTTATCGGATACAACCCGACCAATAGAGCTCTTTCATTGTGCATTATAAGATTCTCCGTTGATCCACCAATCTAGATTGATTCTTGCACAATAGAATTCTCCAAAGATCCACTAGTCCAATTTGACATAGATACTGTGGGTGAGCCATCTCCCCTGCCATATAGGCATATTAGTAAGGTGCAACTTTAAGTGGCGTGGTGAGGGCTCCATGATATGTTGTGGCAATAGAGTGGTGAGGCACATGGCCCTCATGCGAGGGCCCACGTTGTCCATTGAAGTTGTTTTATTCTTTTTTCGATTCCACACATTATGTTAAGAAAACACTTTATTGACTTTGTGGATGATCACCTAATTAGCCTTTCCCCTCCCGCCTCCTATCAATCAATACAAATCTTTCATCTACCTCCCTACTATTTTATGATGCAACTCATGTTTATCTTTTGTATATAGCAGCAAGGAGAAAGGACAGCCATGACAGGGTTTTAAATATTTTCCTCATTAACGAGTAGCCTTTTGGCAGGTAAAAATGGATCTAGGAATGATGACATTCAGGTTTGTATTTTCGATTAATATTCATATCCACAAATAAAAGGTTATGAGTTCCTTCTCTACAACAGTCTTTCTCGATTGTGTTAATTCGATACACGAAAAATAGTTTATGACTGTGACCAGAATACCTGGCTAAACACCCCATTATGGATTGTGACAATTCCCAATTCATACTCACCATTTTGACTTGGAAATGTGATTCATACTGTAAGACGAACATAAGTGAGTCATATTGGCTCAATGAAGCATTCTGTCTATAAAACACAGAAAACAAACACCAAGCATTTATTTTTGCTGGTATTCCTGACTAGATTTCACAACTGACAACTAGTAGGTCTCAGATCCTACTATCTAGGGAGTGGTTGAAACCACCCTTATTGTGTCCTATATGTAGTAGGTTGTTCTCCTGATTGGTACATGTAATAGTGCTTGTGTGTATGATTTCTTGGGCACTCTCTAGGTATCTCACCTGGAGAGCCATTTAATTAATAGTATATTCGATTTTTATCATGTTATTAGAGCTTCAGGGTTGTTGATCCTGTAAGCTGAGTGAGGGCACGACTGTAATAGAGTCGTCGAGAGATTTGGGTGGAAAAGTGCGATGAGCGCACTGTATCACATCCCTCGTCCTTTATTTAGGAAACACGATGCAAGAAATTGGTGGAACTTCACGA
The DNA here is from genome assembly GCA_000404065.3 of Pinus taeda. Lineage (NCBI taxonomy): Eukaryota > Viridiplantae > Streptophyta > Pinopsida > Pinales > Pinaceae > Pinus > Pinus taeda. The sequence continues at coordinate 29,767 of APFE030793296.1, forward strand.
CTCTGACGTGTACAATTGCGAAGAGCTTTGTGACTTCCCTGTGGATTAAATCACGCCGATTGGCCAGTGGAAAAAAGCTGTGTGTCTAAGGAAAAGTTGCTGCAGGCACACCTTGGCAGACTACCACTGAGCATCATATATTCTCTCAGGAGTCGAAAGAAAGGCCATGTTTTTTTAGTTTCTCGGATAACTTCGACTCGATCTGCACTAGTGCCTGGCGAGACTGCCCCAACAAAGAAAGATCGACTCCAATGCCAAGACCTCCGGTGGCTACAAAAGGCCTCTCAATAGCGGCATTCATCTTTATTGATTTAAAACATAATCAATGGGATTCGACCAAATAAGCCGTGTGGAAGCTGATTGTCAGTGATCTTGAACTGCTTTGTCCAGAGTTGAATGAAATCTGGTGCAGTGGAGGCGTGATTGTGGACTATGCCATCTCCGTGATTGAGGAGATCTGGCGTATAGGAGGCCGTAGTGGAGGCCGGTTTTATTATGCTGACCAGAGGAGCGTGCTAGAAGTTGATGCCAAGGTGAGATACGGAAACCGGATCGCCAGCAGAGCTGCGAGGAGAAGCTGAGGAGGCCAAGATCGCTCAAGGCCATGGAGGAAGTTGTGAGCTACGTGTAAAACTACTTGGGTGGTCTTTGGAACCTAGTGTGGCCTCTGGCAATGGATCGTGGCAAGCCTCGATGCTAGTAACCAGGTGACTAAGAAGAAGAAGAAAGGGAAGAAGAAGAAGAAGAAGAAGAAGCAAGATAAGAAAGAAGTCAACCAACCAAGTGTTAGTTGTGTTGAGGAAACCTCCAACATGCATCATAAACCAAAATACCCTTGCAGGCTTTGTAAGAGTGACCACTTCCTTATCAATTGTCCTGGTATTCCAAAGGTCTTGGAAGTATGGTCAGAAAAATCTCATCAACTTTCTATTGATCCATCAACCAGTGATAGTCAGGTTCCTGGGAAAAAGGGTAAAGTTAGGTTTCCTTGTAAGTTATGCAATGGGAGTCATCAAACTCACATTTGCCCTCACATGGATGAAGCCTCAAAATTGTTGGAAAAACTTACTGTTCCACAACAAGAATTTCCAACTAGTTACCGTAAACTTTTACCCAACCTACCGTCAACTGACGGAGAGATTGATCTAATTTCAAGTACGGTCAATCCCACTTTTCCATTAGAGAGTGAAACTCATGTCACTCAGGTTGATGATCCATTAGTTGATCAAGTGGTCGATTCAATTTCACATTCCGATCCCACTTTCCCTTTAGAGAGTGAACTTCATACCGCTCAGGTTCTTTTTGTTACATCAAATTCCTCTTCACCTGGGGGTATTTCACCTATTTCTACAGAACCCGCTCCAAGTACTGAGCTCTTTTCCTTTAATTGGAACAGACTGACAGAACCTCGTCTTCCTTCCTCCATCCCTTTCCAAATCATTGTCAAGGCTAGTGGTAGGGACATGCATCGTACACAGGTAGATGAAGGTGCTTCTGTTAGTATTTTATCCTCAACCTCTTGGAAAGCTTTGGGTTCCTCTCAGCTTGTGCCTATTACACAGAATCTGAAAGCTTTTAACAGAACCATTAGTGAACCTTTAGGGATCCTTCCTAAGTTTTCTATTACCTTGGAAGGTAAAACTGTCTGTATTGATCTTATGGTAGTTCGAGGTCCCTTGGATTTCAATTTACTCCTTGGGAGAGACTATGTTTATGCAATGAAAGCTATCGTATCGACACTCTTTCACGTGATGTCTTTCCCTCACAATGGAAATATTGTGACTGTAGACCAGCTTTCGTTCCCTAGTCTTGTTTCAACTACCGATAATATGACAACCCTAAATGTTCCTGATTCTAAAGTGGTATCTACCACGCCACAGGTTAATTATGTGGCAACTGATCCCATGTTTTCAGTTACCGATGTAAGTGAACCTCTCACTGTTTGCTCATCTTCCTTTGATTTAGATCCGTAATTGACATGGAAAACTCTATGGGATTATTTGAATGCAATGTTCTTATCCCTTTTGAGTCCCTTGACATGTGTTCCTTCCAGAGAACTATTCTTCCTTCTGATGCAGACCTCTTGGAAGCCATGATCACGGTGTGTCCATTGACATGTCTTTCTTCCAATTGGAAGCCATGATCAGTGGTCGCGAGGATAGTTCTTTTCCTGTGTCAACCTCATTAAAAAATGAAATAGGGTGTTATGAGGAAACTTCCTTTTACTGTGTCGACCTCGTTAAAAAATGAATCAGTGGGTATGAGGATAGTTCTTTTACTGAGTCAACCTCATTAAAAAATGAATCAACTAGATTTTAGGATATGTAGGTAGATTTTAGAAAGTAGGATTTTGCGAGGACAGTTCCTGTTACTGAGTCAACCTCGTTAAACAATGAATCAGGTTAGAGGATAGTTCCTGTTATTGAGTCAACCTCGTCAAAAAATGAATCAGGTATGAGGATAGTTCTTTTCTTGTGTCAACCTCCTTAAAAATGAAACAACTCCCTTTTCAAGGTAAATATTGAAAGTAAACCTTCATTCCCTCCATCTGGTTGAGTGCAATGAAGCCTGGGGGGCATGTACCTTGATTTGCGTCATTATGCTGGGGGCATGCGAACTTTTGAGCATAGTTCCTTGTCTTGTGTCAAGCTCGTTAAAAAATGAAACAAGGGTAGGTTAGGTAGGTAGATTGTAGAGAATAGACATGAGCATAGTTCCTTATCTTGTGTCAAGCTCATTAAAAAATGAATCAAGGATTTTAGAGCATAGTTCCTTCTCTTGTGTCAAGCTCGTTAAACAATGAATCAAGG
>APFE030793296.1:35868-47241 GCA_000404065.3 Pinus taeda
CTATAAATACAGGCATTGGGCCAGAGGGAGGGGAGGTTGAAAGCTGAACATTCTAAAGGGTAAATGCTGCTGGAATTAGGACTTCCATTGTTGACTTGTGAGGAGAGATCACTATCCTTCCTTGTTGCCATATTGGAGTGGGTGAGCTTGTCAAAGTAGAGGAAATCTCTTGTTGGACCCTGGGAGGAGCTTGCACAACACCAAGGCTCAGGTTGTAATGGTTCCTTTTTTGTTCCTTTAATACAAATAAGTCCATTCTTCTCAATGATTTGTTGTTAATGAATTATTTCATGTACTCCTTGGTCTATGTGATGAATATGCTTTGTTTTATGAAATATTCAGGTTTTATGTAATCGTTTGTCTTGTTAGTGTATGCAGGTCTTAAAGTGAAGGAGGAGCTCATCTGGATCAGCAAGGCTGGACTGCTACAACAAGCGTTGGACCTAAGGTAAAATCGGAAAACACTTGGTTTTCTCATAGAATAATGTATGTTTAGAGAAGGATTGCTCTTGTTTGGTTTGTTTGTCACTAGAGAGTCTTAGACTCCTAGGGAGGTTAGGTTTGTCCGCAAAAATAACTCTTTCCGCATAACAAATTCGATTTTTATCATGTTATTAGAGCTTCAGGGTTGTTGATCCTGTAAGCTGAGTGAGGGCACGACTGTAGCAGAGTCGTCGAGAGATTTGGGTGGAAAAGTGCGATGAGCGCACTGTATCACATCCCTCGTCCTTTATTTAGGAAACACGACGCAAGAAATTGGTGGAACTTCACGACTCTGACGTGTACAGTTGCGAAGAGCTTTGTGACTTCCCTGTGGATTAAATCACGCCGATTGGCCGGTGGAAAAAAGCTGTGTGTCTAAGGAAAAGTTGCTGCAGGCACACCTTGGCAGACTGCCACTGAGCATCATATATTCTCTCAGGAGTCGAAAGAAAGGCCATGTTTTTTTAGTTTCTCAGATAACTTCGACTCGATCTGCACTAGTGCCTGGCGAGACTGCCCCAACAAAGAAAGATCGACTCCAATGCCAAGACCTCCGGTGGCTACAGAAGGCCTCTCAATAGCGGCATTCATCTTTATTGATTTAAAACATAATCAATGGGATTCGACCAAATAAGCCGTGTGGAAGCTGATTGTCAGTGATCTTGAACTGCTTTGTCCAGAGTTGAATGAAATCTGGTGCAGTGGAGGCGTGATTGTGGACTATGCCATCTCCGTGATTGAGGAGATCTGGCGTATAGGAGGCCGTAGTGGAGGCCGGTTTTATTGTGCTGATCGGAGGAGCGTGCTAGAAGTTGATGCCAAGGTGAGATACGGAAGCCGGATCGCCAGCAGAGCTGCGAGGAGAAGCTGAGGAGGCAAAGATCGCTCAAGGCCATGGAGGAAGTTGTGAGCTGCGTGTAAAACTGCTTGGGTGGTCTTTGGAACCTAGTGTGGCCTCTGGTAATGGATCGTGGCTGCGTGAGACCGACATTAGCATAGAAGAACTTGGTGCAGTGAGCATGGAGCGTCTTGTGCGTCTGTTCGTGGGAAGCATTATGTGTGAGCGAGAAGTGCTGAGAAGACTGTCGTGTATGTCGAGGAGGAGTCAGTAGTGTGGAGGCTGGATCGCCAAGCAGAATCACTAAGGACATGAGGAGGCCAAGATCGCGAAAGAAGTTGGCTGCGTGTGGCAAAGTGTTCATTGTTTGCATGTGGCTGGCTGTGAGGAGATTACCATCCTCAGAGCAACATGATATACGCGCAACAGAAATATGATCCAGGCCTGCACAATCAAAGTAAATTCGTGGAGTGTTGCTGCTACCTCCACGTGGAGGAGAATTGCCCAGATTCGGTGAGATTGCCCAGTGTGGAGCATTGACTTCCAATCCATGCCGATCCATGCCTCTATTGAACACTGTGAATTGTGGAGACTACGATAGTCATCATAAAATAAGGAGTGTTGTCTGCGCCTGTTTTGGATTTGTTGCATGTTCCCTGCGTGGTGGAGTCTGCACAGAATTGAAGGATCCTATAGTGGAGGCGAGAGCAACATCGAAGCAGCAGGCACAAGGCTGCATCCTCCAACCCCCCAATTTGCTCGAGCAGAGGGTGTGGCACTAAGTGGATCTGGAGTGAAGGGGTCGAGGGTGCCTTCTCACGATGACCGTTGAGATCGGTGTAGTCGTTGCAAAGCTATGGTGTGGAGGTTGAGCAGGATGCCGACTTGTGTGAGTTTCAATTCGATTGCAAAGGCCGATTTGTGAAGGTGCTTGATCATGGATCTGCTTGCGTTTTGAAGGCTGATCGGTGGCCCTGTGCGGAGAATAGAAGGTTGCCTCCACTATTGGTGAATGCAGATATTGGATTATTGTCTCCTGAGATTGCTAGAACTAATGATGTGCTTCAGGATGGAGTCGCTGAAGTAACTGGTTGTTTCTGAAATGAGTGGATGCAAATATTTCAATCATCGCCTTCAAGATTCAAGCCTACCTTCAAATTGTTCGTATGTGAGATCATTGGTAAAGCTAATTAGAAAGTTGTTTGTTTTCTTAAAGACATAGAGATCTCGTACGAAGATTGATTGTGCGTCTTTGGTCAACTTGTGGTTTATTGTAAATCATTCCAATATTGTATTTATTTAATTGTTGAAGATTGTGGTACTTGTTGGAAAAAGAATAACAATATTTCCACTGGAGTTGAGCGCATGTGTTTAGACAAGCACGCGAAGCTAAGGGGGACTCCAAGCTATGTCTTCCACTGCTTGGACGGAACTGGGATCACACTGGTAGAGAAAACTGAGAGCATCGATGTGACATTTGATTGTGCTACTTTGTTGTGGCTGCTAGACTGAAGTGCGTAGCAGTGAGCGTCGTGGATTGATTTCCAGATCCGAAATTGATAGGGGAGAAAATGGGTCTTCAAAGTAAATTGAAAGAGTCTCGAAGAAAACTAAGGAGAAAGCATCAAAGGAGAAAGGAAAAATGTTGTTTTGCTGAATTTAGTGGTCTGTTTCAGGTTGACGGTGATGGACCAGCTACTCATCAAGATGCAGATTTGGAATTTGGTGAGATTATTAAATGGTTGATGCCAAATTCACTGTTTTTTTCAGGTATGAATTATGAAATATTGGCAAATGAAATAAAAATAGTACTATGGAAAGTAAATTTAATGGATTATGTTGAAGATGTTATTAATGATAGTGAAGATGCATCAACATTAAGTCTTATAACATCTGCAGTAGATGACAACATCATACTCAGGGTAATATATGAATATGGAGAGCTTCTTAGTACAAAGATTTTATGGGATTTTTTAGAAATCAAATACTGTTTTAATGAGGGAAATGATACTCAAGATATTCCTTTTGAAAATGATCCCATATTTGATTGTGAAAGTGAAGATGCAATGATGGGTGATGAATGTGTGTCTGTAACTGAAACTTGTGATGATGAAAACACATCCATTATTGTAGAACCTGAAAGTTTTCCTGGTACAGAATTCAAGTTTGATGAGACTTATATACCTCATGATGAGTGGATCAATTTGATGATGGAAAAACATCTTATTGATGAATTACTATTTGGTGAGAAAGAAGGCCTATCCTCACATACAGATCAAATGCAGAACATGCCTGCAACAACAGAACTGAGTGAAGAGGCTGAACGCATAAATATGACAATAGAAAGGGATGAAGTAGGGAGAGATGGAGAAATTAAAGCTCTCTTGAAGGATGAGGAAGATAAAAACAAATGTGGTCCTCTTTATAAATCGAACATTGTTTTTTGTGGAGATATTGGGAGGCAGGAAAAAGAAACAAAGTTTGAAGAAGAATTGAAGTTTCTTGAGGCATGACTTGAAACACCATGTCTTTATGAAGTCAACACAGAAGTTGCATCAATGAATGGTGAAGACATCATAGCTGGTGTTCAGATGGTTGACACCGGAAATAGTGAGAAGCAAAATTCTCCTATCCAGCCTGCCATAAGTCTGAGAAGGGGAAGAATAAAAATTCAAGCTTTCCTCCACAGGGGAAGAAATAAGGTGAAGATACAACACTATCTCATGGCAAAGAAAGTGAAGATGAAGTCTCATCCACAAATGAACAAGTATAGCCTCTGCTGCAAGAAGACAAAAATGAAAGCTTTGTCTTTTACCATTGTAAGCCTAGCTGAGACTGAAACCAACAAGCGTATGTTATTGTTCAGTACCCTTTCTCTATTAAAAGGGAGTGTTAGAATTGATGGAGAAAGATATAGTTAGTTGTTTAAGGATAGGATTGAGACTCTAAGATCAGGTCTCAGATCCTACCATCTAGGCAGTGGTTGAAACCACCATGATTGTGTGAAAGCCTATATGTACTAAGCTGTTCTCCTAATTCGTACATGCACTCTCCAGGTATCTCACTTGGAGATCCATTTAACTAATAGTATATTCGATTTTTATCATTTTTTCTTTTCTTTATTTAAATTCCAACTCCATTATTATTACATACTCTTTGGATGGTTCCTAATTTGTTAATATTATATTTGAAAAGTGGAATTTGATGTCATCCACCCACCTGTGCATTGGAAAATGGTTAAGCTAGTTTTTATTTTGTGTAGAGATGGTTTGTAAATTTGAAAAATGCAAAATGTTAATTGTATTTATTGCAAATGTAAGAATTACAAATATAAAGATCGTAAATTTGATAGACATTAATGAAGACAAACATGAATAAACTAGATTGTAGAAGTATTGATAAAATGAAAAAGTCAAAAGTAATATTAAGAGTGTTTTAATAACTAAATCAATAAATTATATAGAGTTAAAAAATTCAAATGATGATCTTTACATTGCTGGTATGGATTGCAAATTTAAGAATTATGGATATAAGCATTGTAATTTAGGTAAATCTGATAGACATGAGTAAAAATTGTAAATTGCATAAATTTGATACACATGAGCGAACAGAAATATAAATACAATTAATTGTTTGATTCCTCATGTATTTCAAAATTTTGAAATATTCCACAGTATACCATTAAATTACACTCTTCTGATGCAGATAACAAGAGGAAAATTAAAAGCAAGTCGGTTCCAAGAACGCTGTTACCTTCCATATTTGATCAAAGTGGGACATGTATTGACAGCAATCAAGAAATGAGACTTACCTAATTCCTTCTTGACTGAAGATATTATCTTCAGATGCTCACGAATAGTGATTGGTTGATTACGACAAATGAAAAAAAGTGGCCAAGCTTTGGATTTTTGAGGAGCAATGTCCTCTCATCACAAATCCGCTACCGTTTTCTAAGTAAGATTCAGATAGACTGATTGGACAAGCGTAATTGGCACATTGCTGCCGCTGATATGATCTCATTCACTTTCATCCCAGCACCCTACTACTGCCCCGTGTATTGTTGTTTTCCATCTGGCGTACCACCAAACATCAGAAATGAATCTACATTTCCTATGTCCAGAATCCAAATATCTGTCCTCGTGGATTTCATGTCCCACCCCTCCCGACTTCTCCCCAGAATTTGGACACCTGCGTGTGACCTTGTCGCTAGGTTTTCACCCAATAAATTCCTCACTTCAAATTATCTTCTCCATCAATCCACTTCCCATATCCTCAGAGCCTCAGACTTCTCGATGTTACAATCTTCTTTGAAAATCCAGTGAAAATTTTGAGGTGTTGAAGAAGTTATTGAATATTCCTATTGTCAATTCTATTTTTATATCGATATGGGAGCTTTCGGTGATCATATTATTCGAGGACTGAAAAACAGATGGATGATGGCCGTAGCATGCTTCCTTATTCTTTCGTTTGCTGGATCGAATTATATTTTTAGCTTGTATTCCCAAACTATCAAGATAAATCTGGGATATGATAAGGAGGTGATCGATACATTGGCTTTTTTCAAGGACTTGGGTGCAAACGTGGGCATCATTGCCGGTCTCATCAATGAGTTCTGTGCACCATGGGTGCTTCTCTCTATGGGTTCGGCGCTGAACCTTACTGGATATCTCATGATTTGTCTCTTTGTCACTGGCAGAGTTGCGAAGCCTGCAGTGTGGCGGATGTGCATGTATCAGTGCTTAGGAGGGAGCTCCATGACATTTGTGAATACGGGAATAGTTGTGACTTGTGTCAAAAATTTCCCAAGAGTCAGAGGGCTCGTCATTGGGCTGCTCAAGGGATTTGTAGGTCTAAGTGGCGCCATTATCACTCAGATCTACAGGGCTGTCAGTAAAGATGAACAGCCCAGTTTTCTCTTAATTTTGGCTGACACTCTTCAGGTTAGAGGTACTACACACACGTTAGAGCATGGACTACATGCGAGATTTTTTCTACATGATTTACTCCTTGATTTGCTCCTTCTTTTACTCTGCAACTGGCTAGTTCTTCTCCATGATTTACTTCTTTGCTCCTTCTTTTACTCTGCAACTGGCTAGTTCTTCTCCATGATTTACTTCTTGATTTGCTCCTTTTTTAACTCTGCAACTAGCTAGTTCTTCTGCATGATTTACTCCTGATTTGCTCCTCCTTTCACTCCGCAACTGACTAATTCTCTCCGTAACTTGTTGTAGGTGTTGAGTGTTCTCATTGCTCACCACTATGGTGCATTACCTTGGGATCTTCACCGAGTAATGCTATATCATGAGCATTGTAACCTATTTTCTAATGAATCATTCTTTTGTTCTTTCGATTTTCTTTTAGTGCTTTTGCTCTGCAAAACTGGGTGTTCAACCTTATTAGTTAGATTCATTTGTGCAGATATTCTAACACATTTACACTTCCCACTTCTGTAGTGCTCCTATTGATGCCTATCATTGGGCCTATGGAAGCTCCAAAAGAGAAGAACGAGACGAAGAATTTTAATACTTTTCTTGTCTGGGCCCTGGTGCTGGCTGGCTTGCTTATGGCTTTTATTTTGCTGGAAAACTTGCTGGTTCTTCCACTGACTGTGATTCAGCTGTTTGCTGCAGTAACCATTCTGATAATCTTCTTGCCATTGCTGATAGTCATACGCTCAGAGCTTCAAAAGTCAGAAAATGTTCTTCAACTGGACCATAATGATGCTTTTTCAAGTCGAAGAGAGTCTGAGATTGAACTGGAAAGCTGCCGCAAGGATATCAACTCTGCCTCCGTAGATATATCAGCAATTGTAACAGAAGGCACATCTGCTGAGAGTAGCAACGAATTAGGACTAGGCACTGATGATGAGAGGAAAATTAATAAAGGCAAAAGGCCTAAAAGAGGTGAAGACCATACAATTCCTCAAGTATTAATGAGCTTAGCCTTGTGGATACTTTTCTTGGCAACGACATGTGGATTGGGATCTACAGTTACTGCAATTGACAACATGGGAAAAATTGGAAAATCCTTGCGATACTCCTCTTTGAGTATAAGCACTTTTGTTTCACTTCTGAGCATCTGGAACTTTTTAGGCCGAGTTGGGGCAGGCTTCATCTCCGAAATACTTCTGCACAAGTATTCAATTCCAAGGCCCTTTTTGCTAAGCCTAGTGCTATTAGTTGCATCCATAGGTCATCTCCTTGTTGCTTCGGGAATCCCTGGATCCCTTTACATGGCCTCCATTCTGATTGGCATGTGCTTCGGTGCACAGTGGCCTCTCATGTTCTCTGTCATCTCCGAACTGTTTGGGCTTCGCCATTTTGCAATTTTGTATAATATTGGAGCAAGTGCCAGCCCTCTAGGGGCTTACTTATTCTCTGTGAGCGTAGCAGGATACTTCTACGATCAGCGAGCAAAACTTGAAGTGCCATCTAGTGATGTTGCAGCCGCATCAAATGAGATGATATGTGTTGGAAAGTCTTGCTTTGAGATAACATTTATCATAATGGCAGCCGTTAGCGTTGTTGGTTCGGCCATTGCAGCTGTTCTGGTGTACAGAACCAGACAATTCTACAAGCAAGAAATTTATGGGAATTCAATAGAGAGGCCCATGACTCGTCATTGCCCGACCAAAAGCCTCATGATGTATTGATCAAACGGGCAGAGAAGCAGCCAGAATTAGTAATGATAAATTGCTTGATGTTTGACTACCACTTCAGAGTAGGTTAGTGTTTTGTAAATGGTATTGTTAGTTTTTGCTTCCTTGAGGCAAGGCTAAGAATCACCTGTGTACATCGATCCAAGATAACCGGAAAATGGTAACCTGTTCTTAGTAACCTCCTTGAGGCAATGCTAAGAATCGCCTTTGTTACTCTTACGTTCTATTAACAAGTGTGATGAAAAGGCGAATGCTGTCCTGTAACTTTTAGATCTTGAACTTTTAATTTGATTTAATAGAATAGAGTTTTAAATGTATTACTTGTTGTTAGTACTTTTTAGGTTTATTGTGTATTTAAGTGAAGATAATTGTTTAGTTAAAATTTCCAAAATATTTTTGCATTAATATTACATTCCGGTTGTATTATTAATTCTTAATATTCACTAATGTTTTATCAAATTTCCAAAATATTTTGAAACTTCCTTATATCAAATTTCCAAAATATTTTGAAACTTCTGTATATAGAGGGTTGCAGAGTTTCACTACAGCGACTTTAAGGGACAAAACAGACAAAACCAACGGTCAAAACAATTATATGGTTACAACATGTCATTTACCTATTTCTAGAGTTAGAGAAATGACCACAATTTTATGTAATCCATAATTTCTATCTTATTGTTTGGAAAGTTTATTAACATATAAATTACTGTTCAGAAAGCTTATTAATATATACAAGTTTTGGTGCAATGGCAAATCTCTTCACAGTATCAGAAGGCTGTTGAAAGAGTTATTAAATCTTTATAAAAATCTATAATTTCCCATCCTGACAATAATAATTACCCGTTTGGAAAGTTTACTAATAACTGTTGAGATTTTCTGTTTGAGTCAAATAGGTAAAAATCTTTGAAGGATGACAACAATAGGGATTCAGTTCCTAGATTAGCTCCAGGTTGTTGGGAGGGAGTTAATGCCTCCTATATTTGATGTGAGGGAGTTATGAGGCTGTTAGATTCTCTATGCTATATAACAGGCAATCATTCGGATGATTTGCTAAGAGAGTGTGAGGATTTCTTGATGTAATCTCCAATTTGATTAATAAATTCCTGATGCCTATGTTTGGTGGACGTAGCCCAGATTGGTTGGGTGAACCACGTTAATTCTTTTGTTTATGTGCTTGAACATTGCTGTGTGTTTATTTAATTCTGCTGTGTACCTGAACCAACAATTGGTATCAGAGCACTGTTGGATGTCTGACACAGTGGAGGAGGTCGTGTTGTATCAAGTCCCGGAGTGCTGAAAGTGCTGCGCTAACGAGAGGAGGGGTGCAGACTGAGCTGCTGGTACGTTTGCTATGCGTGGTGAGGAGCAGCGCGCTGATATACCTGTACTCCACGCAGTGGAAGAGAGGATCGCCTGATCGTTTCCTGGATCGTTTGCTGGTTGGTGCGCGTGGCGCTGGAGGAGTGCGTGGGATGCGTAAAGGTCTTTTGTTTTGGAGCAGTGGAGCGTTTTTTGTGCTGGTGCGTTCCTTTTTTTTAAATCGCTGGTCCACTACAGTATTGCTGGTATCAGTGCTTTCTCGTGAGATGTGCACTTTATTTGATGGATGTTGGCCAGCCTTAAAAAGTAGTAGACGGTTTTATTTTTATACTTCTTGAAGGGAATCGCCAAAAGCAGCTATGAGTTCACACTGAGGAGTCTACGCTTATTGGGTTTATGTTTTGAATTGAGTTCTGTTAGCAGGTGGCTTGATTCTTGGTTTGTCAAAGTTGTTGAACTGTGGATGATTTGTTTTTCGAAAGCAGATAGAGTCTTTTGGTCCTTTGTAAATCCTTTTTTCCTCAGCTGGGCCTCCGCTAAAGTAGAAACGCATACATTTCGGAATTGACAATGGAAGTGACCTGTGCGATGATTAGATTCTTTCGTAATGATGTATGTTTAGATTGAAATGCCATGCAAAATTAGAATGATTAAGACAGTAACTTTCAAAATAGTTGAGAATCGAGATGCACTTTCCCTTAACCAAGAGGATAGCTTGGTCTTTATTCTTCACCTGTGTGTTGAGATTTTCTGTTTGAGAAGTGCATATGGCAAACAGTTGTTTTTTAATATAAGTGCAAAAGGGCAGTTTTTTTGTAAAAGGTAAAATCAAAGGCATAGGCAGTTTTTTGTGTAAAATCAAAGGCATAGGCAATTTTTTTTATTGCTGGTTGGATATTGGAGATTATTGTTTTTTTTATATAAGATAGCCAAAACTCAAAGTGCCCGGTTTGAAGTTGAGAAATTTAATGGCAAGAATAATTTCGAGATCTGGAAGGTGAAAATGCATGACTTGCTTGTCCAACAAGGCGTGGTAAAGGCATTGATGGGTAAATCCAAACAACCTTACAACATCACAGACAATGAGTGGGACGAAATGGATGAAAGAGTTGTAAGTGCCATTCGATTATGCCTGGCAGACGATGTCCTGTTTAATATTGTGTCGGAGACAACAGCTGCTGGTTTGTGGACGAAACTGGAAAAACTGTACATGACCAAATCCTTAACCAATAGGATTCTCCTGAAGCGACAGTTGTACGGTTTGAGAATGAAAGAAGGTACATCGATTGCTGATCATTTAAATGCTTTTAATACTCTTCTTGTGCAATTACAAAGTATAGAAGTAAAAATTCCATCCGAGGATAAAGCTATTACTTTATTGTGCTCGTTGCCCAAATCATGGGATCATTTTGTTACTTCTATAAGTCTTAGTTCATCAGAAACTATTGAGTTTGATGATGTAGTTGCATCCTTATTATCGGAAGAAACAAGGAGGAAGTCGCATTCTGAAACCTCTACATCGGAAGCTATGATGGTTAGAGGTCATTCGAAAGAAAGACGCCCCAGGAAGTCGAGCGACTCACGTTCAAAGTCGAAAGGGAAGAAGAGTAAGCTAAAATGTTGGTTTTGTGGCAAATCAGGGCATTTAAAGAAGGACTGCTGGAAGCGACAACAGCAAACTTCAAAAGTAGAGTCTTCGACAGAGAAGAAGGAGGTGAATACGACAGATACAGGTTCGACATCGGGTTCAGGTATGAGTGATGAAGTATTATCAGTTAATGTGTCAAATCATGGTCAACATTGGTTGTTAGATTCCGGGGCATCAAACCACATGTGTATCCATAAAGAATGGTTTAAGGAATATAAATCAATTAATGATGGAGTTTTGTACATGGGTAATGATGTAACATGTAATATTGTTGGGATTGGGAGCATACAACTACAAATGTTTGATGGGACAACTAGAATATTAACTGATGTGAGGCATGTACCAGATTTAAGGGAAAATTTGATTTCATTAGGAGCACTTGATTCAAATGGGTATAAAACTGTAATTCAAGGTGGAGTAATGAAA
>APFE030793307.1:0-48780 GCA_000404065.3 Pinus taeda
TTGAATTCCTAATGTTAAATTATGGATAAACATCATAATTTTTTGGTTAAAGACAAACTAATACCCGGTCAAAGACAAAACTGAATGGTTATACATATTTGCATAGATATAATAATATTTTCTCTTTTGTCTTTACAATTTTGATCATAACTTATAAATATAAAATAAAAAGATATTTTTTAGGGATTTTTTGCACTCACACTTAAGCTTTTGTATAACTAATTTTTTTATTTTAATATACTACACATTGTAACTTTTTATATTAGATATTTTTATTACATATGAATTTTTTACCAAGTGATTAAGATAAAGCATGATACTTTATATTAATTGATTTTTTCGATATAGAAATTCTACCATAGATAATTTGTGTTGTTTAATTAGGATGAGTATAAATTTAAAGTTAAATAAATAGTTGGTTACAATAATTAGCTTTTAAAAAACTTAGTTATTTTATTTATATCACATATATATTATTTAATGTAAAGATACTAGACATTGTAATTTATCCTCTTTATTTGGTCTTATAAGTTAAAGATGGAATAAAATGTGCACAAACGCATTTCAATAAACTCTTAACTTTTGTAATAAAAGATGATGTTAAGGTTAATATTTCAACCAAAATTATCTATGCATCTATCTCTATTTTACTCCAAAGTTATTTAGTTTATTAATTACTTTCATTACTTCTCTTCATCGTATTCAAATATATTTTAGTATTAAATTTATGAATTTTCTCAAGCATTCAATAATTTTTGTCAATAATTTTTTTTTTTTTTTGCATAAAAAACATGCACTAAACAACAATATTACATATTACACTTACTATTTATCTATTTATCTTATCATATAAATACAATATAACATTATTATTCAAATTAACGTTAACTTTTAAAATATAAATAACACAACATTCCTAAAGTGTGAACTTTGGGGATTTACAGATATCATTGTCTCACTTAGCATGAACTTTGGGAATTCAAATATAACTTTGGAAATTTAAATATAACATCATTTCTATAAAAAATGGAAATTTAAATACAATATCATTTCCAAAAATTTTGGAAATTTAAATATAACATATTTTTTTTCCATCGAAGGGAGTTGTTGTATTGTTCAACCCCCAACATTTATTATATAATAGTTAGTATTGTATTATTAAATAGGGACCTTCAAAAAAAATTTCAAAAAACTTAGAAAATAAGAGCTTTCCTTTAAATCCATTCGGAATAAAACCTTAAATGGACAAAAGATATTAAGTTGGATCACTTTATGACTAAGCATTCTCGCTTTATCACAAATCGCATGATCCCAAAGTAACAAAGGTTATTCATGAGTCAGAGTCTGTGAAATGCGATAAACGTGCCCCCTTAGAAGACCAAAGGTAGCGTTAAACTCTTTTATAATCCTTAAGGCTTAGAGTATTCTTTATAGTATAAAGTACTTATCACATCGTGACTTTCACAAAGGCGCAAATGTTCAAATCATAAAAACTGTGAATTGTGATATCATCTGGAATCGACGAAATAATAAAAATTGTTATAACTTGAATCAAGTCTGACCTATCGTGAATATCTGTTTCAATGGAATAATCATCCGTTTAGGGAAAAGCACTCGAAAAAGTTAAAAGCACGTTGCTCATCGCAAATCACAAAAATACCAAAGCAACTTTAAATTGGCCTATTCCACATAACCTGACATCACTGATTTGTGATATTGTGATAAAGCCATTTATCACAATCGCTTGACCAGTATCGCACTTAAAACACGCTAATTTGAAATATCATTTACATCTTGTAATGTGATGATTTGATGAGGCATAAAGAAAATCACACGTAGGCCTTAATGAGCAGTTAATAAGGTTTAACCACATTTACTCTTTTCACGGCTCAAGAAAATTGATATCTTTTTTTACCCATCTTGAAATAAAAGCTTCATCTTTACGTCGTTTCAGACTTTACTATGGTATCGTGTTTTCGCTTTCATTACCGCCCTGGGTTTCAATCTGTTTTGTCCATTGCCAAAATTTCAGGAAATTTCCAAAGAAAACAACGCTCAAGAAAATGGCTAAGAAAGAAAAGAAAATTGCAGAGGCTACTACGTCTGAAGATTCAGACATGTTTCCACTGTTCTCTGATACGGAAAAACTACGTCATGGGAAGCAATGTACAATCTATTGGAAGAAGAAAACCCAAGGGTCCTGGTGACTAAAGAAATAGTAGATGCCAAGGTCTCATCCGAGGCTTATTATTTTGAAGCAGCATATTCTTTCCTGCATAGAATAGCTGTGAGGCCTAAAATATTGCCATACACTAATATGGTAAGATGGATCAATGACAATGTGGACATTTCATACAGAACATTCAGGAATTCCAAGCGCGAAGTCATGGGGTCATTTACTCCAGATAATCTAAGTCAAATGTATCATCTGCCAGAACCACAAAAGCTATACGACAAAGCCTTCATTGAGCACTCGACGAAAGAAAATGAAGACCCATTGGACAACATGTAGAATTGGAGGTCTGGCTCCAGCAAGTTCAAGCAAGAGAAAATTGGTATGTACCCAATTTCACCTTTGTCAGCCCCGCATAATTTTGTAGCCACAGTGATGTGTAGGTTATTTGGAAAGGCAGACAGTACCAAGTTTTCTATTGAATGGGTACCATTAATTGATGGTTGTTAATTCTATCATTATGAGCTAGAGAAATGTTTTATTAGATAATTTGGTTATGAACATTAAAGAATATAGGCAGAACAAATTTATCACCTCTCAAGTTATCCCTCCATTTTATATGAGTGGATATGTGATGGATGCTATATGTTTCTATTAAAATTTTCCAAACATGGGCTGGAAATGGACTCTACAGGACCCTACTCCTATCCATGTTTATCATAAGATTTTGTGGGAATCACAGTTCAACTCCCACTTTTAGAAAATCTGTCATGGCGTTATGTTGCTAATTCACCAAAATAATTTTTGATAAGAAAGTCCCCAGGCTATAAGAGGAAGCTAAAATAAACATCTTGCCATTAGCAAGATGGTTTGGTGAAGAGTTATTTACTTATGTCAGAGTTTTTGGGAGTATCACAGCTCCTCATGTTCTTCCATTATATGTTCCTGATAAGTTATTGGCAAGAGAAATTGCCTATCGAACAGTGGGGGATGGTATTACCGAAACCCTCAAAGAAATGAAGAAATCTATTTGGCCTACCTTCACAGTGAAATGTGGTGCTTTTTCATTACACGATTTTGGGCATGTGGAAAAGGAGATACAAAATATCACATCCATGAATCTGGCTACTGTGCTAGGTAGATAGTACGACCCTAACAAGGTTGCCCAAAACTTCACTGCTATGGTTAAAATTAGAAAATTTACTCATGAGAACGATGATTTCGATGATCTCTTCGAGTCAACTAAAATATTTTCTCAGGCATTACATTTGGCATCCATAAAATTGATCCCAGAAAACCTCAACCACTTCCATATATACAGGAAAAAAAGGCTAACAAAGGTCCCTTTGGACCTATTGCAGATTGAAGAAACAAGTGAACAAAGAGAACCCACTCCCAGTGTAAGCCTGGAGGAAGGTTCCGAGCATAATTCTGATAGGGAATCTCAAGGGAAATTGGTTCAAAGTTTAGAACATTATGAACACCAATCTCAAGATATGGAAGAAAACCCTAAGAAAAACCCTGAGGAGGACACTGAAAAAAGTGTTGAAGAAATGGCCAAAAAGGCCTTGACATAGGAACACATGGAGACTGACTCCACACAAGTTCATGCAAAAAATACCAAAGTCATTGATCTAGATCAAGAATGGGAGAAATTTAACAAAAAGCTCCAAGCACAATAAACATAGACGAGCCTTGAAGGAAAATTTGGATTTCAAACTCCTCAATAGACTCAACTGGTTATAAGCACGAAGACAACAATACAAGGGGTTACAACTACTGAATATATTGAAATCATCCCGACCTACCAACCTTTGGAGATTGTCCTAAAAATTGAGGAAATGCCCCCACTAGATATATTCTACAGCCCAACACATAAGGTTGTAGTGAAGAGGCAAAGAAAGAAGAGGAAATTGGATACATCAGTAGCAGCAATTCTTGAAAATGAATCAATGGAGGTAGTATGGAAAGACACCCCCATTGATCCAACAAAAAACCTTACTAAGCTATCATAATTTGTAGGTGCTTATGCAACTGCGAAAATTGATAAGGCGGCCGAAGTTTGGCTTTTTCTCAAAGAAAAAGAAGAAATATTTCAGCTGTTGGAACAACAATTTGACCTGGAGAGACAAAGCGTTAATAGACAAGCAGAGACATAGATGACACAACTACAAAAATATTTTGAACAGATGAGGTTACAACATCAAACAGACATCACAGAAAAGGATTCACAGATTAATTAAATGTAGACTATAATAGATAAACGCAGAGACAACCCTTAAACAGAGGAATTTATTAAAGAAGCACTTGAACTAAACTCTTTATTATCACAACGACAAGAAATATTTTGCGAGAAATTCTCATTGATCAATCCATATTGTGAAATAAGTGATGCATTAACCAATCAAGTGATTGATAAAATATTAAAATATGAAGAGGTCAATAAGACAATTTCAAAGTTTATTTCTTGGCAGGAATGAGAAGAAGGTGGAAAGGCTGACCTGCTAAAGATCAATGAGTCCCACAAGGATATTCTATTCACTGATTGGGACATACAACTGAAACAGGAATAAAGGACAACGACTAGAGCTACTAGCACAACAAATAATATAATTGAAGTTGTGATTGAAACCCTTCATAGTGCCAATCTCATGAAAGAATGCAAGCCGTAAATTCTCCCAGACTTCAAATAGTTAGAGAAACAATGGAAAGAGATGCCAAAATGAAATAAAATGTAATAAAAAAATTGTCTAAGCTTGACTGGGAAACTCACTGGCAGTTTTTGGTGAAACCGCACAGTTAGTGGATGACTCTATGTTGTTTAACAAATTCCACTCAAAATATGCTACCTCCACTCTCCGGTGTTGTCTTTACGGGCGAATTAAGATCTAGAATCAGCCAACCACCTCAAGTGAATCCAGTGATAGATATATGTGAACTAAAGGACTAAATGGTTGATTAGAAACATTTAATTTAGAAAAGCTCTTCATCATTTTAATTTCTATTTTCAATTTTTATTTTACTTATTCTAAGGAAGGTTGTTTGAAACCTCCTCAATTTTTTTGTGTAATAATCTATTTTTGATACATATTTTATATTATTTAAACATCTCTCATGCATTTAGAGGGGTATAAAATTTTATCAAGAACACTTTGCAAAGACTTGCAATTATGTAATTTTGTGATTGTCTTGATGAAATAATTGGAACAAGGTCTTGATTTTCTTAGGAACTAAAGCATACTCTACTGAATTTGCACTTGTGTACTCTTAGAGTATATTTAGTTGAAAGGAAACAGATCAATATTGTTGACTTCATGAGTAGAACCTCTCATATCTGGTACTTCTATATTTATGTTTGAGTTTTGTTTATGAATTAACAGTAATCTTTTCTTATATTGTATTATGTATGAAATCCAAGCTACAGTTTGACATTACTCTTAGAGTATATTTAGTTGAAAGGAAGCAGATAAATATTGTTGACTTCATGAGTAGAACCTCTCATATCTGGTACTTCTATATTTATGTTTCAATTTTCTTTATGAATTAACAGTAATCTTTTCTTATATTGTATTATGTATGAAATTTGAGCTACAATTTGACATTATAACACTTTCCTAAAATGTTTTGGTTTTAATTCCTTATTAATTACATGAGCAATTGATATATGCGATATAGTTTTCATAGTTATTTTTCCTAACTATTTAGTCAAAATAATTATCAGTAATGATTTCATATCTTATAGCAATTGAATGATCTTTATTACCTGTTGCTCGAAGATATCTTTGTAGATTGCATGATTTAAGTTTTTCCCCATGTATATATTAAGATAAATGTTAGAATAGGTAGTTCCATGTGTTTGTTGTTTAATTAGACTATTTTAGTTCAGTCATTTCCCATTATACCTTATTTGAAACCACAATCATCATCCTATTAATTCTTGTTCGGAAATTGGTCCCATTATCCCTAGTCGGAGCCACCATAGCAAGCACAAAAGGAGTTGCTTCCAAGTTCTGGACCGAGTGGTTATCCCCCATGTTGTTGCAATAGAATTTCGAGGCTTCAATATTTTGGTGCTAGAAGTAGGGCCATGACGGTGAATGGGAAATAAGGCTGATCATAAATAAAAAATTCATCCTAAGAGTCATTCCCCTTCTAGATATCCTCCAACTTCTAGATCCCCATCTACAACTACAATCCAAAGATTAGAAGTTGAGCAAACCTCTCCAAAATCTCCTAGTGAATCTCAAAGAATATCTTCTTCATACTACAACCCTGAACCCCCAGAAGTTCAAACTTTGATAGAGAAGTTACAGGAAATCTCTATTTAAGTTGAAAAGGCTGCAAGATCTCAGTCATCTAAAGGAAGTGTTTCCTTTGTTCTACAACCAAGAAGAATCTTGACTCATTCTCAAAGTCAGAAGACTAGAATTCCTCGTTTTGAATTTCCCATTTCTTCTTTCTGAAAGAAAACCAAGAAATTTGAATCACATACATCCACTAGTGAGGTTTTATCCAATTCTCTACCTCAACCTCCTTTATTCCCTGCAGTCATTCCAACAACTTCCATTCCAACTACTGGTGCTGGTTCTTCTAATCCAGGCATCCAATCTGCCTCTTCTTCAACTCAAACTCCACCCATATCCTCGTCCACTCAAACCCCTCCTCTCATCTCATCCACTCAAAGTCAAATGGTAGGAAAGCAACCACAACTGCAAGTAATACCATGGAATAATCATGGTGTTGTAGCAATGGTAGCTCCTCTTCACCCTCTTCCTAAGCATCCTGAAAGATGGTTGCCTAAATTTAATCCTGATGATGAACTACCAGTTGAGGAACATCTCCATAACTATATGATGGCCATCAATTTAAATGAAGTTAGTGAAGAAGACTACATAGTCAAATTATTTCCATACACTCTTACAAGATTGGCAAGATCCTATTACTTTTCGTTGCCCCCTCGCTCCATAACTAGTTGGGATATGTTCGAAGAAAAATTCCTAGCTAAGTTTGGAGATGATAGAACCATTGCTTCACTCATCATTGAATTGTCCAATCTAAAGGCTAAGATGGGAGAAAATATCAAAAATTTCAATTACAGATTCAACAAACTACTCAATAAAATTCCAACTATGTCGGCCCTTAGTGCTGATGTTCTACATATCCTCTCTTCCTTCCAATATAAACATTTTTGTAAATAGAGAAAATTTGACCACATTAGCTGAAAACATGAAGGTAGCCCTGTCTATAGAGAAACACATAATTTCTCTTGAAAAGAAAACCTCTCAAGAAGACAAAAAATCTAAGAAAGTTAGTTTCAAATATGACTCTAAAAAGAAAGCCCCAAAAGACCCTTTTGAGCTTGAGGGCCTTTAGAAAGTACTGAAAACCATGTCTAACAAAATGGTTGAAATGAAGAAACAAGTTATTGAATCCTCTTCTGCCAAAAAACCTTTCAGATATTTTAGGAGGAATCAGTCTTCTAGTCCTCATCCACCAAATACCATATCTAACACTAGGTCTGACTTAGAAGAAGTGGAATAAGAAACCACAATGACCAATGAAGAAACTGGAGAAGAAGAAGTAGTTGAACTAAATGGGATGTGGGACTTTATCCTGTTAGACGAAGAAGAACAAGAATCTTTGCCCATTAGCACTAAAAGTAAAGGGCCTGCTAATACAACTCAGTTAAATCAAAAGAAGAAAACTCCAACTCCTGCTGTTAAGGAAAAAGAAAATAGCAAAAAATCTACTCCTAAGGCTTCACATTGAAATCCATCTTCATCAAATCTCCCATCTACAACAAATACCCTGGTAGTTACTAATACCATGGAGTATAACAATGTGGAAGACATGAATAAAACTAGGGCCAATATTTTTCTACATCAACTTAGCAAACTGAAGCAACAACAAAAAATACTACTTATAGAGCTAAATGCAGTTCCTGCTTCTCCCCTACCCACTGTTGTTGTATCTCAAGCTACTAAAGGCATGGGTAAACCCCCCACTTCTTCAAAAAAAGTCGACTCGATAGATGTCATCCTAGTCAGTGATAGATCTAATTCACACATGCCTCCTTTCCTCTTAACCTATGAAATTTTCAATAGGAACCTTCATAATTGTTTGATTGACTCGGGAGCCTCTTCTAATATAATGTTGAAAACAGTCTATGCTAAGTTAAACGTCACTCCTAAAAATTATGTTGTTCACATAGTACAACTTGATAGAACAAAAGTAGAGATCTTAGGGGAATTAAATTCAATTACCATTCGACTTTCCTCAAATCCAAAAGTCTATCAAATATTTGATATATTGGTCGCTGATATTCCTGAATTTTACAATCTAATTCTAAGTAGAGACTGGTCTGAGAAACTCCGTGGATATTTCTCTACAAACTGGTCTCACATGTGGCTACCCTACAATGGAAAGCCCAATCAAATTCGAGTTGACCGAGAGAAACACCTAAAACATTCAGTGACTGATTTTGAAGGTGATAATGAGCTGGTAGCATTCAATAATAACATTATTGGGAATTATTCAGCTGAGTCATTTTTAGGGAACTTTAATGCACAAGAGTCTCCCTTTCTGGATAATGTTGTCATCTCACAGATTGAAAATTTCTTGCAGACAAATGCTTCCAATTGCAAAAATTTTGTAAATAAACCTATATTTAAAAATTTATTTTGGACTTTATACTTTGATGGTTCCAAATCTAATGATGGTGAGGGACCTAGTTGCATCTTATTCAACCCAAAAGGAGAAAAAACCATGTTAGCTTGCAAACTAGAATTTGATTGTACAAATAATATCGTAGAATACAAGGCATTGGTTCAAGGATTATATAAAGCAGTTGGTCTCAACATCAAATATCTACAGGTTTTTGGAAACTCATAAATTGTCATTAAATAGGTAAGAAATACTATCCACTTCCTTTCTAGACATCTTAAGCATTATCAATCATTAGTCCAGGATCTTACATCACATTTTTTGGCAATTAATACATCTCCTATACCTAGACTGCAAAATGTGAGTGTCGATATGTTAGCTAATGTTGCATCAAAACTCATACAATATGAGGATTATAGTCCTGATAGATTTTCCATTGAAATAGCTTTTAGACTATCCATTCCTAACAATGTCATTAATTGGTGAGTCTTCAAAAATGATTATGATATTGTAAATTTTCTAACATTGGAAGGGTCATACAATGACCAAATCATAGATGAAAATGAGCATGACATTCAGTTAAAGTAGAATGCTCATGAAAATCCAATATCCAAATCTGCAGTCAAATTAGAAGATATTTATGATCTTAAAGACAGATTTAAGAAGGTAACTAATGCCAAAATCCAAAGCTCAACCGTGAGATTTGAATTAGTGAACCTTGGAACTAATGACAAGGCTCAAAACATTAATATAGGTCTCGGTCTATCCTCCAATGAAAGATCATCATTCATTCGATTGTTAAAGACACACAAAGGTATCTTTTCCTGGAATTATTCTGATCTCAAAACTTATGATACCTCTGTCATACAACACACCATTCATATGATCTCTAATGATAAACCAGTGCAGCAAAAACTACAGAAAATTCACTCGAACCTCGAAAGTCAAATCAAATCGGAGCAGAATAAACTCCTTAAGGCCAAAATCATATTCCCTGTTAGGCATTCAAAATGGGTGTCCAATTTAGTTCCTGTTAGGAAAAAGAATGGCGACATTCGTATATGTATAGATTTTAGAAATTCAAACAAAGCATGTCAGAAAGACAACTTTCCACTTCTAGCCATGGAACAAGTGTTGCAGTCAGTAGCTAGTTCTGAGCTCATGTCTTTTCTTGATGGATTTTCAAGATATAACCAAATCCTTGTCTATCCAGATAATATATTGAAACCCATGTTCAAAACTAAATGGGGAACATATTCTCATAAAAAAATTCCTTTTGGTTTGATTAATATAGGTGCCACATTTCAAAGAGCTATGGATATAGCCTTTAAAGGACTCATTAACAAATCAATTTTTATTTACCTGGATGATATCACTGTCTATTCTAGGAAGAGAAGTAGCCATTTGAACGACCTTAAGTATATTTTTGAACGATGCAAAAAATATGGGATCTCGCTCAATCCAAAGAAGTCTTATCTTTCCCTAAACGAAGGTAAGCTTTTATGATTTGTCATATCAAAAAAGGGTATTTATCGATCCAGAAAGGATTAAAGAAAATTGAAAAAATCTCCTTACCCCATAATAAGAAATCAATGTAGTCTTTCCTTGGTCAAATAAATTTTGTAAAAATATTTGTCCCTGACTTTTCACAAATAATTTTACCTTTACAGTCTATGAATAAAAAAAATTCCATTTTCAAATGGGGTCACAATGAAAGAGAATCATTTGATTTAATCAAGCAAGCTATTATCAATGTTCCCTCCCTAACAACTCCCAATTTTTCCAATCATTTTGTTTTATACACATTTATGTCAGAAAGATCATATGACGTCATTTTGACATAGCTCAATGATCAACAAATAGAAGCACCAATATCATTTTTTAGTTCAAATCTACAAAGTGCCGAATTAAATTTCTCTATTGTGGAAAAACATGCCTTTGTTGTTCTTAGGACAATAAAGCATTTCAAACCATTTCTCCTTAAAACTCACACCAAAATCATAGCTCCATTCTTAGCAGTAAGGCAACTACTAGTCCAAAGGGAAGTAGGAGAAAAAAGGGCGAACTGGGTAACCGCACTGCAAGAATATGATGTCGAAATTATACCAGCTAAAATTGTTAGGGGTCAAGGTTTTTTCATAATGTTAGATAGAGCATCCAACTTACCAGCATAAGAAGATTCAGGTGATGATATACAAATATCGGAGGTAAGCCTCAATGATACTAAATCTTAATATGTTGATCTCATATTTTATTTTAAAAATGGATATGCCCCTATGCAGCTCAGTTACAAAAGAAAAAGGGCTTTGACATTGAAAGAAAAGCAATACAAAATCGTCAATGATGTTTTATTTAGAAAAAATTTATGACTCTATTTTGCTAAGATACCTTGAAAAATCTGAGGCAGAAAAGTTTTTACAGGAACTCCATGATGGACTATCTGGTGGACATTTTGGAGGAGATACAATAGCACATAAAATCCTGCATGTTGGCTATTACTGAACTACCTTGTTCAAAGATGCGCATGAATATGTAAGGAAGTGCAAAACCTATCAAACTGCTGCTGGAAGACAAAGGAAACTTGCATTGCCATTACAGCCAATCAACATTGAGAAACCATTTGAGCAATGGGGACTAGACATAATAGGTGAGATCGTTCCTCACTCTTTAAAGAAACATAAATACATCCTTACAACAACTGATTACTTTACTAAATGGGTGGAAGCAATTCCACTAAAGGTAGCCAATTCTGAGAACATTATCGAATTTTTTGATCAATTTATCATTACCGGATTTGGCCTACCGTCTTCCCTGATGTTTGACAATGAATCTTACTTCACAGGAAACACTATGACATAATTCACTCTCAAAAGAGGTTTTAAACTCAAGTATTCTACTGACTATTATCCTCAAGGAAATGGTTTAGCAGAGTCAACCAATAATAACCTCATTAGGATCATTAAACGAACTATTGATCAGAGTCAAAGAAACTGGCATAAATATCTAACATTTTCTCTATGGGCAGATCAAATAACACAAAAGGCCTCAATAGGCACTTCTCCATTTAATCTAGTCTATGGGAAAGAAGTTGTTCTTCCTACAAATATAGTTATTCCCTCTCTAGCCCTAGTTCAATTTATTGAAGAAACTCCTTCTTCTTCTTTGCAATTAAGGCAATCAAAAATCCTCAAACTCGAAGAATAAACATAGAAAGCCAAAATCATACGTGCCCACCATCAACAGTTAGTTAAATCTTCCCTTGATGCAAATTCTGTTAGCCCAAAATCATTTCAACTTGGAGACCTTATATTAAAATGGGATAAAGAACATGAGGAAAAAGGTAAGCATAATAAATTCCAAAGAATGTGGCTTAGACCATTTCAGATTACAGAAAAAATCCACCCATCAATGTTTCTATTATAATATTTATCAGGCAAGAGAGATTCTCTGCCTGTGAATGGGAAGATTTTGAAAAATATTTTCCATAGGAGACAACCTCTTCTATCCCCTTGTACATTATCGCCTTTACTTTTCCTAGGAAAATAGAAGTTAAATAGCATAACTATTGGCCTTACAATAAAATATCTTGAAAATTTTTTATTATTTTTTTTTTCGCTTTCTAAACAAATTTTTCAAGGAAATGATTACAACATCTGAAAGTTAGTTAAGTGCCATAAAACTTTGAAATTTTATTTCCCCACTAAAGTTATAAATTCTTCAAAAAACCTCAAACTTTATAAAGTCCTCTAGTCTATTATCAGTTAAAGAAAAGTTATCAATAACAAAGTAAAGTCTGTCTACAGTTAAGCATTCTTAAAATCGAAAAATTGTCATCCTAAACTCTTAAGGAGTCAATGATTCTCCCCATCCAATTAACTTTACAATTTTTTAGAGTCTAATTAAAAAAACAAAACAAAAACAAAAACCTAGAAGATAAGAGGTCTCATCACGAGCCTACTTAGCATTTTCATAGGAAGGAAATATACTGACATTACTAATGGCTTATTATTGTTACAAATCCTAAGACAATGGGTTTCATCACGAGCCAACTTGTTCAGTCCAATTACAACCAGTGAATGGCATTGTCACTTTCTGGTCACCAAACCAGGACAATGGTTTTTAGGAAATAAAAAATAGAAAAGAAGTAAGAAAAAATTAAAAAAAAAAAAGATTTTATGCACATATATATTTAAGTTATCTCTAAAAATTTCACTCTTATATGGATGGGATTCTTAATCATTGAAGGTTAAAAGGTAACCCTGTTAAGACTATAAATTCCTTTTGAAAATAGTGGCTCTACCTATGACAAAATGAGTATACAAAAATCTAAGTTGTAAGAAGCCCCCTACTTTTTCTTTATAAACTAATCAATGACTAGTATAGCCAAAAGGGATTTCATTTATACGAGGGTACAGAAGGACTATAATCAGGTGAGTTTTGTTTTGTTTTAGAGTAATGCCTCTTAATCAATATTTCATATAATATATTTCTTTCTTGAATTATTTTTATTTAGAAAAGTTTTAGAAAGAACTTCATTTTAAATCATAGATAACTAGTTCTTCTAGTGAATCGCCAATTATTGTACTGTTCAACAACCCCCCCCATTTATTATATAATAGTTAGTATTTTATTATTAAATGGGGACCCTTCAATTTTTTTCAAAAAATTAGAAAATAAGAACTTGCCTTTAAATCTTTTCGGAATAAATCCTTAGATGGACTTAAGATATTAAGTCGGGTCACTTTATGACTAAGCATTCTAGCTTTATAGTAAATCACGTGATCCCAAAGTAACAAAGGTTATTCATGAGTCAGAGTCTGCGAAACCTGCTAAAAGAACCCCCTTAGAAGACAAAAGGTAGTGTTAAATTCTTTTATAAACCTTAATGCTTAGAGTAATCTTTATAATATAAAGTACTTTATCGCATCGCGGCTTTCACAAAGGCACAAACATTTAAACCATAAAAACTGTGAATTGCGATATGGTCCTGACCCAATGAAATAATAAAAATTGTTATAACTTGAATCAAGTCCGACCTATCTCAAATATCTATTTCAATGGAACAATCATCTGTTTAGGGAAAAACGCTCGAAAAAGTTAAAA
Organism: Pinus taeda; assembly: GCA_000404065.3. NCBI lineage: Eukaryota > Viridiplantae > Streptophyta > Pinopsida > Pinales > Pinaceae > Pinus > Pinus taeda. The sequence continues at coordinate 13,940 of APFE030793307.1, forward strand.
GCATGTCACTCATCACAGATCATAAAAATACCCAAGCGACTTTGAATTGGTCTATTCCACATAACCTGACATCACCGATTTGCGATATTATGATAAAGACATTTATTGTAATCACTTGATCAATATAGCACTTAAAACACACCAATTTGAAATATCATTTACATCTTGCGATGCAATGGTTTGATGAGGCATAAAGAAAATCACATGTAGGCCTTAATGAGTAGTTAATATGGTTTAACTACATTTTCTCTTTTCACAGCTCGAGAAGATTGATACATTTTTTTACCCATCTTGAAATAAAAGCTTCATCTTTACGTCGTTTTAGAGTTTACTATGTTATCCTGTTTCCGCTTTCATTTCCACTCTGTGTTTCATTCTGTTTTGTCCATTGCCAAAATTTCAAGAAATTTCCAAAGAAAACGATGCTTAGGAAAATGGCTAAGAAAGAAAAGAAGATTGCAGAGGCTACTGCGTCTAAAGGTTCAGACATGCTTCCACTGTTCTCTGATACTACATGCAACAAGGATGGCAGAACTACCTCATGGGAGGAAATGTACAATCTATTGGAGGAAGAAAACCCAAAGGTCCTAGTGACTAAAGCAATAGCAGATGCCGAGGTCTCATCCGAGGCTTATTATTTTGAAGCATCATGTTCTTTCCTGCATAGAATAGCTGCAAGGCCTAAAAGCATGTTGCTCATCGCAAATCGCAAAAATACCAAAGCGACTTTAAATTGGCCTATTCCACATAACCTGACATCATCAATTTGTGATATTGCAATAAAGCCATTTATCGCATTCTCTTGATCGGTATCACACTTAAAACACACTAATTTGAAATATCAATTACATCTTGTGATGTGATGGTTTGATGAGGCATAAAGAAAATCACACGTAGGCCTTAATGAGTAGTTAATAAGGTTTAACCACATTTACTCTTTTCACGACTCGAGAAAATTGATATCTTTTTTTACCCGTCTTGAAATAAAAGCTTCATCTTTACGTCGTTTCAAGGTTTACTATGGTATCATGCTTCCGCTTTCATTGCCGCTCTACGTTTCATTCTGTTTTGGCCATTGCCAAAATTTCAGGAAATTTCCAAAGAAAACAACTGTTATGAAACCAGCTCAAGAAAAGATAAAAAAGATAGATCAACGCCTTAGAATTCAGCCTCTTCGAGGGGTCAACCTCTTTTACATTACATAAATGAACAATCCTTTGATGATTCAAATGACAAAACCTCCTTTCTATATATAGGAGTCTAAGGAGTCACAATATAACCCAGCCGACCTAACAATAATAATATAAAGCCACAAAAATAACAATAGAGGGATTCTATGGGGCACAATAATAACAATATGGGGATAATAGGGGCACAACGATATTAATAAGGGGTACAACTACAATAGTAATGGGGTAATCACTAGTATTATAGGGACCCAACATGCCCTCTCCTTCAAAAAAGTGTTGTCCTCAACGCTTAAGAAGTTCTGGATGCTTCTGTATAAAATTCTCATCCTCCCATGTGGAATCTTCAACGGATAAGTTCTTCCACTTAATAAGATATTCCGAAATTGATCGATTCCATAGCTATCGAGTTCTTGCTTCTGTGACTGCTTCTGGTTCCAATATAATTTTTCCTTCCTCGTCAAGTTCTGGCAATATTGTTTGAAGTAGGAGCTTGTCATTTATAACCTTCTTTAAACATGAAACATGGAAAACTGGGTGCAATCGAGAAGCTGCAGGAAGCTCCAACTTGTATGCCATAGTACCAATATTTTACAACACCATGCATAGACAATAATAATTTGGTGATAATTTATTATCCTTCTTAGCTTGCTTGAGGGACATTTTCTTATATGGTTGTAGCTGTAGAAATACCCAATCACCTACAACAAAAATTCTTTCGCTGCGATGTTGATCTGCCTGTTGTTTTATTCTATTATGTGCCAACACGAGGTTATCCTTTAAGAGTTGGAGGACTTGTTGTTGATGTTCGATGTGATGTTCCACTGCTTGAACCTTAGAATTTTCTCTTTAATATGATGTGATGGATGGTGGTTCATACCCATAAAGTGCCATAAATGGGGTCATTTTTGTTGTTGTATGGAAGGAAGTGTTATACCACCATTCAGCCAGAGGCACCATTTGACCCATTGTGTCTGTTTATCAGATACAAAGCAACGAAGATATCCTTCCAAACATTTGTTGACTATCTCAGTTTGCCCATCAGATTGAGGATGATAAGATGAGCTATGAGCTAACTGAGTACCAAGACAAGAAAATAATTCTGTCCAAAAATTTCCAGTGAAATTGGGATCTCTGTCACTTACAATAATCTTTGGATTTCCATGTAGCTTTTGAATTGTTTCCATAAATGCCATGGAAACTGTACTGGCTTTAAATGGATGTGATAATGCACAAAAGTGTGCATACTTGGTAAGTCTGTCAACTACCACCATGATGACACTCTTTCCCTCAGACTTGGTAAACCTATGATAAAATCCATTGAAACCTCCTCCCAAAGTTGGCTTGGAATGGATAAAGGTTGTAATAGACCCGGTGTCTTAATTGTTTCAACTTTAGTTTGTTGGCAAACCAAACATTCCACCACAAACTTTTGAATATCTCATTTAAGGCCATCCCAAAAAAATTCCTTCTTAACCCTGTGGTAAGTTTTTAAAAATCCTGAGTGCCCTCCTAAGGGAGAAGTGTGCAATTCCACAAGAATCTTTTGTTTTAGCTAGGAATTCTTACAGAGGTATGAGTGATCTTTGTACCATAACGAATCATTTTGCCAGCTAAATGTATGAGACATAGTGGAATATTGTTGTAACTTTCGAATAAGTGCCCACACTTCTTCGTCATTCTTCCATTCCTTGCATTGTTTATCCAATCTGGTTGGATAATAGAAATGGCGCACAACAATGCTTGCACATCCTCATCCTTTCTTGAGAGTGCATCTGCCACCAAATTTTTCTTCCCTTTTTTGTAGATGATTTTAGGGTCATAACCCAACATCTTTGTGACCCACTTTTGTTTCTCTTCAAAGGATAATCTTTCTTCTAAAAAGTATTTAAGGCTATCATGATCGGTTTTTACCCTTAAGTGTCTTCCCATTAGGTAGGGTCGCTATTTCTTAAATGAATGGAGTATTTCCAACATTTCCTTATCATAAATAGCTTTGTGTAAAAAATTTCCCTTGATTGGATGACTTTCAAAAGTAATGGGTCTCTCCTCTTCCATTAAAACAACACAATTCCATTTCCTGAAGCATCATATTCCACAATAAAGGTTTTTGTGAAGTCTGGTGTAGCTAAGACCGGTGCTTGGCATGTTACCTCTTTCATATGTTCGAATGCCTTTGTTGCTTCTAGAGTCCATGAAAATTCATCTTTATTCAATAATGTTGTTAGAGGTGTTGTTATTCTCCCATAATTCTTAACAAACATGTGATAATACCCTGTCAACCCCTGAAATCCTCACAGATTCTTTACGGATGTGGGAATTTTCCATTCCTTAATGGCTTTAATTTTGCTATGGTCTACCTTAACTCCTTCATGAGATACAATATGACCCAGATATTCCACCTCTTACTCCAAAGAAAATTTTGATCTTTTTGCATATAATTGTTTCCTCCAATAGTTGTAGCACCCTGTCAACATGTTCAACATGATCCTTCCAAGACTTGTTGTAGATTAGTATATCATAAAAAAATACTAACACAAATTTTCTACGGAATGGTTTGAAAATTGAATTCATCAAACATTGAAATGTTGAAGGTGCATTGGTAAGGCCAAAAGGCATGACCAAAAAGTCATAATGACCCTCATGAGTTCTAAATGTTATTTTCGAAATGTCTTCAGTCTTCATTATGATTTGATGATATCCTGAACAAAGATCCAACCTGGTGAAGTAAATTGATCAATGCAATTCATCCAGTAATTCATCAATGATAGGAATGGGAAACTTATCTTTAATAGTGAGCTTGTTGAGCTCCCTATAATCACGACACATGAACCATGATCCATCCTTCTTGTGCACCACTACTACTGGATCAGAGAAAGAACTTTAACTCGGTTGAATTATACTAGCCTCTAGCATTTCTATAACCATACATTCAATTTCACTCTTTTGGGCATATCGATATCTATACGACCTGATGTTTGGAAGAACACTTCCTGCAATAAGATGAATAGCATGATCATTATCACGAATAGGTGGGAGACCTTTGGGAGTCTCAAATACCTTGGAATGATTGTCCAAGACTTTATGGAGATCTGGAGAAATAGATGATTCCAATATGGAAACATCTAGCGAACATAATTGTGCAATTACACCTCTTTGTTCCTTTCTTAGAAGCTTTGTCATACCGTTAGAGCTTATTATCTTTCTTAGTTTCCGTGAAATACCCCTTAATTTCACTTCCTTTCCTTCCACAAAAATTTTCATGAAAAGTTCTTGAAAATTAAAAGCTATTGTACCCAAGTATTGTAGCCGTTGGACAACTAGTACAACATCAGCACCACCCATTGGAATGGAAAGCATTGGGCTAGTCAATACATATTCTCCCATGGATAGCTTGATATTATGGCACTTTCCGTAGCAATTTATTGTTCCTCCATTTGAAACCATCACCTGACACTCTGGTGCTGGATATAAGAAGCAATTCAATTCTTTTGCTACCTTACAATGAATAAAATTGTGGGTACTTCCCGAATCAATCATCACTATTACCTTTTTCTTCTTGATTTGTCCTTATATCTTGATGGTTTGAAGAGTGGTAATTCCCACCATTGCATTACAAGATATGGTTGGATTCATTTCGTCTTTATCTAGGCTTTGTTCCTGGAGTATATCCTCTTCTTTTGACCTTTCTTGCTCTTTTTCTTCTCCCTCTTCACAATCTATGTAGAATAATTTCTTCTGAGCACACTTATTACCTTTAATGTATTTTCTATCACAACTGTAACAAAGCCCTTTTGCTCTTTTTTCTTGCAATCGTTGTGGTGTAAACCTTATAGGTTATGGAGGACTAGGGGCAACGACACTTCCATCTTTATATTTGTGAGTGGTATGCTTCTTGGTTGCCATAATTTTGCTTTCCATTTTTCTTGCTAACATGAATGCCTTCTCTAATGAGTCAGGTTCCCAAAGGTGAACATAATGTTGGATATTATCCTTTAAAGTCACTATGAACACATCAATTCTCTGCTCCTCTAGAATATTTTTTACCCTTATGTTCAATTTTTGGAACTCCTCAATGTGCTCCATTATTGAACCCTTTTGTTTGAGACTTATCAATTGGATAAAAAAAAGTGTTGCTTTTTGTATCCTCATAATGTGCTGTCAATTCTTCCATAAAAATTGCCCAAATGATAATTTGTTTACGAGAGCAAAGCCATTGATACCATACAAAATGATTTGGTTCCAAATATAAAGTTGAAATACGTACCTTTTGTGTGTTTTGCACATTATTGAGATCGAAAAATTGCTCCATTTGTAATATCCATGCTGCGGGATCCTTGCCATCAAACTTCCTCATATCAATTTTCTAGAATATGGTGGGTCTTCAGTCCAACATTAAAATCTATGAAATCATGATTAACATTTCTTTTGTTCTCATCATGAGTTTCCTTTACTACCCTTTCACCATTAGTAAGCATTTCTTGTAGAAACTTTGTCAAATCTATCTTCAAAGATTCCATGTCTGTCTTCAAATCTACCTTCAAATAGTCCATCTTAGCTTCCATGTCATTCATCTTAGCTTCCATTCCCATTATCTTAGATTCCACGCCATTTATCTTAGCTTCTATTAGCTTTTGTGAGAGTGACATTTGTTGCACTTGGTCTTGTAATTTTGATATATCATGTAGCATTTCTTCCTCTTCTTCACGAGTCATGCTAGTTCTTTCAGGTTGCTTACTAGATATTTGCATTTTCTTTCCTCGGGGCATCAGTTACCAATAATAATGCTCTACTATGCCTTTTGAATTCTTCAAAATAATTTTTCAAACCAAGCTTCAGAAAAAATTTAAAAAAATCTACACACCTTTTTTCACTTTGTAGGAGCTCAATATTGACTCTATTGTATCTCTGTAATTTCAGATCATTCAATTCTAAAATTATGACCTGTAGTAGCACTCTGTATCCGCTTTCCAATGCCACTAGTCTGATCCAAATTGGATTCTCCAAGCAAGAGTTATGCCAAATCTCCCATAGTGACCTAATTATAGACTAGTTCAGTAGAGCGAACTTGTACGACGTGCCACAAGTCATTGTTTTGACCTTTTTCTCTAAAAAATATATACAAGAAAATAAATTCCATCCTCTTTTTGTACCTTCTTACGAAATTTCAATATGATTCTCAGAGAGAAAGTTATGACGATTTTCCGTAGGTCACCTATTTGGAATGTAATTCAGAACTTTGTAAAAAGACCAACTTCCTCAAATCATATCTCCACAAATATAGTGCAAAAAGCTCTGAAATTTGGACCCGAGGTTTAGTACAATTTCTAATCAAATGGGTTTTTATTTGAGCTTCTGAAACGTCACAAAAAAAATTCTATAGCGAAAATTCCACGATCACCTATTTGGAGCAGCGAAACCCTAGAATCCAAACCTCTAATACCAAATGTTATGAAAATAGCTCAAAACAAGATAGAAAAGATAGATCAACACCTTACAATTCAGCCTCTTCAAGGGGGAAACCTCCTTTACATTACATAAATGAACAATTCTTCGATGATTCAAATGACAAAACCTCCTTTCTATATATAGGAGTCTAACGAGTCACAATATAACCAGCCAACACAACAATAATATATAAAGCCACAAAAATAACAATAGAGGGATTCTATGGGGCACAGTAATAACAATATGGGGACAATAGGTGCACAACAATATTAATAAGGGACACAACTACAATAGTAATGGGGTAATCACTAGTATTATAGGAACCTAACATTTTGCTTGCTCTGCACATTGTTTCCTACTGCCCCCCATGTGGCTCCATTCATGATTTTCACACATCTCAACCAACCTATGCATGTCATGTGTGTTGCTCGATTCATGCATGTCGCACATCTCACCCATCATGCGTCTATCATGTGTGTATCATCAAAGCTTTCCACTTAACTTGTTGTTGGTACCCGAAGTATGGATGTGTCTCATAGTGCTCCAACTCGCCTGTTTATGGTCGAATCGTGCACGCAACCCTACCTATAAGCGCTCGGGCCACCCACCTTCATACAAGCATGCCCAGGGTGCTTTCCTTTGTGCTTGAAATATTTCTTTGCAATACCACACAAAACTAATGGTTATTTTATTATTAATAGATTGTGCAGAGTGCAGAGGTGCACACAATTAAAAATTGAAGGTTTCTTCCACACCATGGACTCCCTTTGTAGTCCCGTACATATGCATTTATGTTAATTCTCAAAATATAACTTAATATTAATATTTTAATGTTTTGAAAATCATGCCTTTAGAGTTGATATTTTAATGCTTTTAAATAATTTCATATGTAATAATGTTTTTAAATTTTGATACAATGCGAATTTTAATTGAAAAATTAATATATAAATTAGTTTATATTTTTAAATATATTCAAAATTAATATATGAAATAATTATATTTGATTTTGATACGTTAATTGAAATTTTAATGCTTTCAAATAACGAATGTGGTAGTTTCTAATAATATCTTTTTATTTCACGTCTAATTATAATGCATTTTAACTCTTTTGGAGTTAGAACATGTGAAATTAGGCTAGCCTCATTTATTATTGTGATTGTCTTTATGTAATTAGGCTAGCTTCACTTTTTATTATTAATAGATTGAGATTGTGCACAGTATGGAGGTCCATACAATGAAAGCTTAAAAGCTTTACACATCTTGGATACTCCCACACATATGCATTTGTATTAATTTTGAAAATATAAGTTAATATTAATATTTGAGTGTTTTGGAAATCATGTTTTTAGTTTTGATATTTTATGCTTTGAAATAACGCCATAATGTGTAATATTGTTCTTTAATTCTTATGCAATGTGAATTTTAATTGAAAAATTAATATAAAGATTAATTTAAATTTTAAACATATATGGGAATTAATATATATGATAATTAGATTTAATTTTGATACATTAATTTTAGTTTTAATTCTTTCGAATAATGTTTTTATTTGGATCTTTTAATTGTAATGTCTTTTAACTATTTTGGAGTTAATGCATCTATAATTTGACCTACCTCATTTATTATTATAGTTGTCTTTGTGTAATTAGGAACACTTCATTTTTTATAATTAATAGATTGTGCATAGTATGAAGGTATGCATAATGAATGTTTGAAAGCTTCCTCAGTAGTCCCACATAATACCAGTGATTCTTTCATTATTATTAGAATGTGTGGAGTGCTAAGCATAATGAAAGCTTGAAAGCTTCCTCAGTAGTCCCACACAATAGAAGTAGTTATTTCATTATTATTAGAATGTGTGGAGTGCCACAGCACCAAGGTACACACAATGAAAGCTTGAAAACTTCTTCCACACAATGGACCTCCTCCACATTCCAGGGCATATGTATTTTTTATTTTTTTTAAATATATGTTAGTATTAATATTTTAATTCTTTAAAAACCATACTTTTAGATTTGATAATTTAATGCTCTGAAATAATACCATATGTAATAATGTTATCTAAAATTCATTTTATTTTTCATAGAAAGTATGAAATTTATCTAGAATTTTGACAATTCGTTGTTGTTAAATAATTAAGAATATAGAGAGGATAAACAAAATTCTTCATTCATTCCTTACACAAAAATAATATTATAAAATGATTTCCAAACACAAGAAATAAAAGAGAATTTTGATTTATTGTGGCTTAAAACTTTTTTAAAGCACATAGTCGGAATTCTTTGCTTTTAATATTTTAATGCTTTCAAAATCATACTTTCAAATTTGATATTTTAATGCTTTGAAATAATGTCATATGTAATAGTATTTTTTTTTTGTGTAATTTATGCTACTTCTAATATTATACAAAAAAGGAGTACAAAAAGTTTACATCTGCCATGCTGAGATGGTTACAGCTGAACAGTAGTACAGACCATGACTGAAAAAGAACCTGAGAGACTGAAGGACTATGAGACTATCCACTGAACACAAACCGGAACCCATGGAAAACTAGACACATGCCGAAAACTCCAAATCCCTGCCGAGGCGAGGGGAAACTTACAGACATTGAAGTACCAACAGACGTAACTACATACACACTTCGACGTGAATCGACCCAAAAAGAACAAAACTGACTCATAACAAACATTGTGCATTATGACCACCGTGTCGACATCCTGAAACTGTAAGAGCGGTCTCCAGAACAACCAAGCAACAGGCTTAAGCATCCACGGAGGTGGATGGTTGCTCCTCCACCACTTGACAACCATACTGATCGGACGCACTCGAATCTATATATGGGGCATCATTCTTTGTTGGCTCGCTTGTTCCCGCCATTGTTCCCACCACCACACCCGAGGCTTCCGCAGGCTACAGTCTTGGACACTGAACAGGCGAGGGTGGCCGTGGCTCCGCGGGGACCTCTGGAGAGGCTGCGTGTTCACATTTTTCAATCCGAACTGATACATAGTAAATGGCATCGTCCAAGGCGCATGGGAACTGGAAGCGAGTGGAGGGGTGAGAACCAAGCAAGCACGCAGCTGCCCGTCCCTGCCCTCTTCCTCTGCCGCGTCCCCGCCTAGCTCCATGGGAAGTGATTTCTTCATAGGGGGAGTCAAATGAGGTTGAGGATCGCGGCGAGGAAGCTCTTCCTCTTGCGCCTCCCCTGGAACCACCCCGTCGACTGATGAGGCGTTGCCGTTCACGCGGCATCCTGAAGCAAAACTGCACACAATGCTACCCAGAAAACTAGTTTGCCCCTCGCCACAAAGCGTCGTGGACCAGTTGTCCTTGTCCAGGGGCGGATTAATGCGCAGAAGCTTACAAGGAAGAAAATAAACCTTTGAAATAACGCAAGTGAGTGGGACAAGACTTACCACCCTGAACTGAAGCAGAGGATCTCCCAGAGCACCGAAGGGCGAATTGCACACAGAGACCAGAACAAATCGAAGCGGGCAGACGAGAATGCCCGGGCGCCCCAAGGTAAAGACCAAGGCCTTCTGTACAGAGGGTCGAGGTCTGAATCTTGGCAATCACAACCACGACTCAATCGTCGGCTTGGTCGCCCAGGAGCAAATCATCCATGACCAGAGAAAACAAAGCACAGACCACAGAGACTTAACATCCAAATAAACAACCTTCCAGACGCTTAACATCCCAACGCACTCCAACTGCACACAGTGCACCTGCGGGCCGAGGTAAATGACTGATATAGAGCTGTAAAAAACTGATCGCCCACGTGAATTAAAGGTCGCATTGATCATGGTCGTACGGAGGAAGCAGGCTCGAGGATTGCCTGGCCATCTGGCGGATTTGGGCGGCCACTTACCCAGTAATGAGGCCGCCCCCGCATTAAATTGCCAATTAATCACCCGCTGCCGGGCATGTAATAGTATTTTTTAATTTTTGACGCAATGTCTATTTTAATTGATATATATATATTATATATATATATATATTATATATATAAATTATATATATATATATTATATATATATAATATATATATTATATAAAGATAATTAATTCAACTTTTGAAGCATTAATTAAAATTTTAATGTTTTCAATAAGAATGCTATGCCATGTGTTTTTTTATTGGTGTTTTTAATTGTAATGTTTAACTTGTTAGGAGTTAGAATGCATGCAATTTGACTAACGTCTTTTATTACTATTGTTATCTCTCTGTAATTAGGCTAGCTTCATTTGTTCTTATTAATAAATTGTGTGGAGTGCAGAGTTTAGTATAGTGGAATTTTTTGGGAGGGTGAAAGATATGTATTTGTGTTAATTTTGAAAATATGCTTTAATATTAATATTTTAATACTTGAAAATCATGCATTTAGTTTTGATATTTTAATACTTTGAAATAATATCACATTGTGTAATAAAGATTTTTTTAGTTTTGATGCAGTGTGAATTTTAATTGGAAATAATATATAAGTTAGTTTATATTTTAAATACAAATCGAAACTAATATATAAGATAATTAGGTTTAATTTTGATACATTAATTTAAATTTTAATGCTTTCAAATAATGTTTGTATTTGGATATTGTAATTGCAATTTCTTTTAAGTCTTTTAAAGTTTGTACACTTGCACTTTAACCAACTTTTTATCTTTTAAGTGGGCACATTTCATCTTTTATTATTAATAGATTGTGGAGAGTGTGGAGATTTGCACAATGAAAGCTTGAAAGCTTCCTCCATTAGTGCACAATACCAGTGGATATTTTATTATTAATAGATTATGCATTGAGGAGAGGTCCACACATTGAAAACTTGAAATCTTCCTGTGCACAATAGACTTCTAATCATGCATATATGTAGTTGTGTTGATTTCTAAAATAAACACTAATATTTATATTTTAATGATTTGAAAATCATGTTTTATATTTGATATTTTAATGCTTTGAAATAATTTCATATGCAATAATGCTTTTAATTTTGCTACCATATGAATTTTATTAGAAATTTTTAATATATTAATATATATAAGATATTTTATTTTAACTTTGATACAATATAAACTTTATTTGAAATTTTAATATATTAATATATAAGATACTTAGATTTAATTTTGATAGGTCAATTTTAATTTAAATAATGAATGTTGTAATTTGTAATAATGTGTTTTTCTTTGATGTTTTAATTGTAGTGTATTTTAACTCTTTTGGATATTATTATGGTTATTTTTGTGTTATTAGGCTAGCTTCATTTTTTATTATTAATACATTGTGCAGAGTGTGAGACCCAAGCAATGAAAGCTTAAAAGTTTGTTCCTCACAATGGACTTCCTTGGGGTCCCACACATATGCATTTGTGTTAATTTTGAAAATATATGTTAATATTAATATTTTAATGCTTCGAAAATCATACTTTTAATTTTTATATTTTAATGCTTTTCTATTTTAATGGAATCTGAACTTTAATTCAAAAATAATATATATATGATAGTTTAGTACACAATTTGGCCCACTTCATTTATTACTATAGCTATTTTTGTGTAAATAGGAACGCTTCATTTTTATCATTAATAGATTGTGCAGAATGCATAAGTCCACACAATAAAAGTTTCCTTACAATGGACTTTCTCCCTAGTCCCACATACGTATTTGTATTAATTTTAAAAATATATGTTAATATTATTATTTTAAACTTTTAAAATAATGATTTGATATTTAATATTTTAATGCTTTAAAATAATGCCATATATAATAATGTTGTTTAAAATTCATTTTTTTTTTCAAAATACACAATTTATTTTGAATTTTGACATTTCAATGCTATTCTATAATTAACAATTTAGAGAACATAAACAAATATTCTCATCCATTTTTTTTAAATGTGAATTCAATATTATGAAATGATTTCCCATCACAAGAAATGAGAGTGATTTTCAGTAAATTGTTAAAGTTTTTTTTTTTTAAATGTAGTTTGAATTTCTTGCCCTCTATGATAATATGTTAAACTTTATAATAAAAAAAAAAATACTTAAATATGAAATCCCTTATGTGATTAGGACAATAGCTAAATATATGAAGATACATATTTTCAGAAAAAACAGTAAACTTCTAATTCAAGTGGAAAGTAAATGTAAACGAAAATAATGAAAACTTAAATAAACGAGGAAGCTATTAAATACAAATAAAGAAAAATTGTTAAAAGCTTTACGTTATGACCATACCTGAAATTAATAGGTGGTAAGTTCAACCATGCACAACATTATGTTCACACTGATGACCATACGTGAAAGTATAACCTATGATTGTTTTTCAGGCCATCTAAATAGGTGATAAGTTCAACTATGCGCTACATGTTATGATTAGAATACTGAAAACGTAATTTGAATATATGGACCAGCTTGGAGGTAAAAAGATTATTATATTAAAATAGAGAGATTTATAAGGAAGACTTATAATTAGAGTCTAGATTGGAGGTAAAAATGATCATCCTAATAAAATAAAGAGATTTATTAGGAAGATTTATAATTATTATAATTTATTTATAATGTTAAAAAAACATAATATTATATATTTTGTTGATGGAAAGTTTTAACTAATAAAAAGATAATTATATTAATTGGAGATTTGTTAAAAATAAAAAATTAATTTAGTATCTTTTAATCTCAAATTTTTTTGTCTAAGTGAAGACCTATGACCACTTTAATTTTCATATTATTAGGGAGAGCATTAAAATAATAGTCATTAAACTAATAGTGTGAGAGCACTCACCAACTTAATGATCACTCATAAAATAATTTAATTTTTTTAATGAATTGTAAGGCACTAAAAAATACCAAAAATAAAATGCTCTCTACTAGGCGAATTATATCTCGTTAGAGGTCTGTCACCCAATCAAAAATTATAAATAATATATCCAAAAAATTAGAAAATTATTTGGTCACCCAATAAAAAATTATAAATAATATCTCCAAAAAATTAGAAAATTATTTTTGAATTTAATGAAAAAATAAAAATATTAACCATTTTCCTCAAACTTTAGTTAAAATTGCAAAAACATAGCAAAATAATGTAAAATCAAAATGTTATGGTCTCTCACTAAGCAGAAACTAATTAGCATACCTTCTAATATTGTTAATTGTGATTATAAAGAAATGCAACTAAATGATTGTGTTTCAAGTTAATTTATTATTTTGATTATGAAATTTTACAATAATTTTTAAAGTAGTGAAATGATTTATAGGCCAAAGTAAATGAAAAAAAAAAAATTAAAATCTATATATATGATATGGGAAATGTTATAATTAAATATATAAAATTTTAAGTCATGATGGTCCAAGAAAAATAAAAAATACTCTATCAGTTGTCACTTAATTTTGAGTAGCAGTTCCAGATTTCCCTCCACAGTATTAGCTAGAAGTTCCTAATTTTGAGCATTTCCATATTTATTTCCTGAATATCTGAAGAAATTGTAGCTAGTTGGTGCGCTATCGAGTAGAGTGCTGCTGAAAGCAACCAACCAGGTTCGCTTTCTCCCTGCATCTTGCCGGATTTCGACCTATATTCATCAAGCAGTTGCATGCTTTCTAAACATGAGAGGTAAGGAACCAATGCATGTCGTTCTTGCTCTATTTTTCGCCACGTTTCTCCCCTCTCCCCCTACTGACAGCTGAGTTTTTTTGTCTGGAGCGGTTCCCTTGCATACCTGATTTAGACTATTTTTTTGACGTGTTTTTTCCCCGCTCCACCTACTGATAACTTTTTTTGACTGAGAGAGGTACCTTTGCATGCAAGACCATCTTGTGACACATTCATTCCACCTATCTTATCATTTGCTGGCCCTCCGTCTCATAAGTTTTTACTTCTATAAAACTAGTTTTTGATAGTAGGGGGAAGGTTTGGTTCCTCCTTCTCTTTCCTGCATGTTTTGGCACAGGGTTGGGTCATCCTCATAGTCTGGTATTTCTCACCTACTCCTCCATGCTCAGAATGTGTATTCAATATCCCTGCTTTTCATTATCCTGGGTTTATCAGCTTTATGTGCACCGGCTCCAAGTTATCTGGTTTTGGTCTACTGGCAGATTTTTGGCGCTCTTCCCTCAGCACACACTTGGTTAAGGTCAGTTTTTCTGTCTATATCTGAATATACTCTTTTTATTTTATGGTTAACAGTATTATACCTGAATTTACATGAGTTCATGGATACTGTTAGTGTTTTATCAGGGATAGATGTGCAATAGTCTCATAATCGTTCCCTATTGCTTCCTACCTGTTTTCTTTTGGCTTAATACGATAAAGGGGTCATCCATATAAGCTCTATTGAGCTTGAGACCTGGTTTTGATATAGTTTGTTAGCATATCCTATCGGCCACCCATGTTCGGGTCCGCCTCTTTCGAATGGCTCTGGATTTCCATAAAAAATTTCAGGAGATATTTTATTGTTACCAAACCTTGTGCGGATTTTCGCATTAAAATAGGTCCTTGGTGGTGCATATATGAATTTTGTTGTTGTTGTATAGTCTGCTCGGATACATCCTCATGAGCATTAGGCAATGCCTCTCTAATGATTCCTCTGTCAGGTTTGTAGTTTTGGAACTTTTCCGACTACCCGCTCTAGTTTTATTGTACAATTTTTAAATTCTTTGTCCTACTATCTTTAAGTGACCCCTTATTTCTGTTTCCTTCCTCCATCCTATCTGACAGATCGGGAACCTTCCTTCTATGGGCTTTCATTATCTCTGGTTTTCGTTCACCGTCATTTCCCTCTTTTCCATAATCCTTTGCTCTTCATATTGCTAGTACTGCAGATCCTCGTCACCTTCTTGACTTTTTTCGATCCTTTTACTCTAACTTTCCTTTTTCCATTAAATACCCGGAGATATCTTTTCCTGACTTCTATCTCCTCAGTACTTGACCTAATCTCCTAGAGAGTATCGTCACTTTCTTCCATAAATTCGTCGGATGACTAAATCCCAAGGTATCTTTTATAACTGGGGTATGGTATATTTGTCTATATTGACCCGTGTCTCCTTTATTATTACTGTCGTTTCGTCCTTTGGGTAGTTGGCTTTTGCTACCTACTGAGATGGAGATTCTCCATGTTTAATCCAACACGTCGAATTTAGTAAAAGCTGCCATCAAAGCAGAAGCTTTATATTTCGGCACCATCAAGGCCTCAAACTAGCACTCCAAGCTGGTGGACCACGTGCTACCCTCTCAACATGTTCCTGATCCTGGAGATGATATTCCTACTGTTCCCCAAAGCAAACATCACCATCGGCCGGCCAAGATTACCCCTCCCCCACCTGCCATATGCCAGGATGGTGTTATGTTAGTAAACCGAATAGCAAGTTTACAATCGCATGAGCTGATTGGCAAATGGAACTTCCCCGACCTGGAAGATGACTAGATTAGGAAGTGGATTGGTTCTCGATGGAATCCCTTTATTAGTTACACTCCTACCATTTCTCGTCTAATGAAAGACTGGTACATCATTCATTTGCTAAAAGTAAAGGACCTCAATACCATTTGGGGCCTTCCTTGGGTGCACCGGCGGATTTTTCTTGCTCTCCACAAATGGTACATAGGTTTTGACCCTCTTCGAAACACTGCGCAAAACAATTTTATTTGGGTCAAACTACCTGCCCTTCCTATTGAACTATGGATGAAGGAATCTCTTTCCTTCATTGGAATCGTTATTGGAAAATTTGTCTAAGTTGACCCGAGATGTCTTGGTGTGAAAGATAAACGTGTAGCCTAGATCCTAATTGAGAAACATTATAGGGGTGGTTTTCCTTATCACAATGACCTATTCCGAGGTGAATTATCCACCCGTCAAAGGCTTGATTGCTGGGGAGTCCCATTCAGGTGGTCCCTTTGTCACAAAATGAGACATCTCAAAGATAAATGTCCTCAACATCTGCATGGAAAGGTATGGAATAAGGAATATAGGGTGAAATATAAATCTCAGAATATGGTTTCGTCCCATAGCTACGGGGAAGAGGGAAATATAAACTATAAAATAGTTTCTCCTTTGACGGATATCTTCTCCCCTACCCGCTCTCACAGTTTGGCCATTTCACGTGAACTTTGGGGGGAGCCATCTCATTGCCCTTTCTTCTCTCGCAGGCAACATAAATCTCCCCCCATATCTATGCCAAGATTGTTTTCCATGGATAATATGTACAAAGCAGGTGTTTGTGACATTCCCTCCCAGCCCCCTCCTCCTCCTGAACCATCTCAAGGTATTCCTGTCATCTCCCCTTCTCCTATTCCTAAATCGAGTATCCTTCCCCTACTGAATACTGACATAACTATTATTCCCTCTTCCTCTTCATCTCCTATTCAATCTGGACACGTTCCTAAGAATATCTCCCCTTCCTCAACCCATAAATCTCTGAATCGCTCCTTCCCTTCCTCTAGAGGTAAAACCCCCATGATATCGGTTTCCCCTCCGACTTCTCCTTTTCCATCCTCCACTAATTCCATTGGAAGTGACCTCGACTTGCTCCTTTAGAGAGAATCCCTTAAATTGCTTCCCTTGACCATTCATAAACCTAGAAAGTATTCTTCACCTGTCATTATTCCTAATTCGACAAAAAATATCGCTGTCCACCGAAAACAAAACAGCGGCAATCGTCATTTCAGGGGGAGGAAGGGCATCTCCAATCTTGATTATCAGGAATCCTCTCTTATTGGCATCCCTATTTCCAATCTTCCTGAAAGCGGGCCTCTTAGAGCAAATTTGCCCAGGGAGAGTTACAAATGATGAACATCCTCTCTATCAATATAAGGGGTCTTAGGGCAAACCTGAAGTTTCTTGCTCTAAAAGATTTATTTCTTTCTACTCCTTACAAGATAATCTTAATACAGGAAACCATGCACGCTCGACAGGATACCATCTCCTTTTTCAGGCGGATGCTCCCGACCTGGTACATTTCAGCTACAGAGGCGGCAGGTCTATCTAGTGGATTAGCGGTTCTCTGGGACCCGAGATGGATATCAGCAAAAACTTTTCGATGCCTTGAGGGTATCTTGATTATTGCCAAATATCGTGGTAGAGCCAACATGATCCATATTCTAAAAGTGTATGCGCCATATAAAGATCGAACTTCTTATTGGAACTGTTTTGTTTCCTCTAGAATTATGGAAATTGAATCGCTCCTCATCATTGGTGATCTAAACTGCACTTTGAGCCCGGATGAAGTTTGGTGAAAGGGGAAAAAAGTTGACCCAATGAGTGAGAAAATAAGAGAGGCTATGCTACAATTCAACTTTGTTGATATCTATCCAAAATCTTTATTACCTACTTGGGACAACGGTAGGTCGGGGGATGCTTATATAGCTAAAAGATTGGACAGGTTCATCATTCATGAAAAGTTGTTGGAAAATTTTGGCTTTTTGAGCTCACACATTATCCCAAGTTTTATCTCCGATCACCATCCGATCTCATTACAATGGTCATTTTAGTTTTCTCGGAAAAATTATCCTTTTAAGTTTAATAGAATATGGCTTGAAGATGAAACCTTCAATAATATGATCCAAGAAACTTGGCTATCTTTTGATCCTTTGTTTGCATCCTCCCTTCAAATAATTTGATCGGCAAAATGAAGATTCTAAGGATGAAGGTCAAGGAGTGGCAGGCTATGAAAAAACGATCAAACTGTTTAGAACTTCAGGACATTAAGAAAGAATTGGAATCCATTGCCTATGGTATGTCCACATAGTCCCTCCTATGGAGTGTTCACTCACAACTTTGGGAACTAGAAAAAAAAGAAGCAAAAGTTACTATCCATTGAAGAAGTGACATGGCGACTTAAGACTCATGCCACTTGGTTAAAGTAGGGCGATAAAAACACAAAATTCTTCCATCGCTTTGCAAATGAAAGACATGAAGCAAATTCTATATGGAAAATCAGGAAAGAAGATGGCAGTTTCCTATTCACTCAAGAAGAGATCTTCAAAGAAGTCGTTAACCATTTTCAGAAGGCATACAAATAAGACTCCCACAGAGAGATAAATGATATTATATGGGGAATCGAACCTTTTCCATGTATGTTTGATGAGGAAGAAAACGACTCGTTATTTGCTGCTGTATCGGAAGAAGAATTACTAGCTGTTATAAAATCCTTTAAGAAAGACAAATGCCCAGGCCCTGATGGCTATACCTTCAATATTTTCATCCATTTCTTTGACATGATGAAAAACAATATATTGGGGATGGTTGAAGAATCTAGAATGAGGGGAAAAATTAGTCATATCATTTCCTCTACCTATATTGCCTTGATCCCAAAAAAAAGAGAATCCTTATCCTTTTTAGATTTCAGACCTATTTCATTATGTAATATTGTTTATAAAATCATCTCAAAAGTTATTGCTTAAAGGATCCGTGGCATCCTCTCACATTATCTTACAAAGGAACAACATGGCTTCCTAAATGGCAGGAATATATTAGAGGCAATGGCAATAACACAGGAATGCTTACACTCAATGCATACAAAAAATATTGGAGCTTCCATTCTGAAAATATATCTCAAAAAGGCTTACAATTGCCTTGAATAGAGCTATCTGAGGTGTCTTCTCATTAATATTTGGCTGAATGACCAATGTACAAATTGGATTATGGCATGTGTGGAAGGAGTCAACTACGCCATTTTCATAAATAGAATCCCTATTACTTTCTTCTCAGCTGAAAGGGGTCTCCAGCAAGGTTGCTCCCTTTCTTCCCTTCCATTTATACTCGTGATGGATACTCTCAACCTTCATCTAAGAAGTGTTGTTTCTACGGGGACTGTTAGAACTCTTTCCATAAACAGAGGGATCTCCTTCTCACATAATCTATTCGTAGATGATATTCTACTTTTTGCTATGCTCTGTAAGCAAACATGGCAAATTCTGCATGACATATTAATATCTTTTCAAAGGGAAACAGGTTTATGTATCAACGAAGGCAAATCATTTTTTCACTATGGAAAGGTCAATATGGATGATATGGACTACATTTCACAACTCTATAAGATTCAAGCAATATCTATCAAAGAAGGTATGGAATATTTGGGTTATCAATTGAAACCCATGGGCTACTCCTTATCTGACTGGTCTTCTATCCCCAATAGATTTTATAAAAGGATATCAGGATGGGAATTCAAATGTCTATCTTTAGCTGGCAAGATGATTCTCACTCAATCTGTGCTTGCTCAAATTATTGCCTATTGGGCACATCTATATTACATCCCTACAGGTATCATTAAAAAATTAAACAGTTTAATGGCCATCTTTATATGGGGGGGTTGCAAAGAGAAGAGGAAATTCCATCTTACAAAACTATCTAACATCACCCTCCCCAAAAAAATGGGGGGTTGGGGCATAATGAACCTTCGCCATTTTGGTGTGGCACTCTTAAGTAAATCTCTATGGAGAGTGGTTTTTGAAGATAGTTTATGGAGTAATGCTATTAAAATGAAATATTTGGGGAGAAGAGATTTCATGTATTGGTACAGGAACATATCTCTGGGTCCTTCGCAAGGGTCAGCTATATGGAGGAGCTTCTAAAAGGTGCTACATTTTTTCTTCAAGAATCTGGTATGGAAATTTCAAACAAGAAACAACATTCTTATCGGCATTGACCCTATCATGGGCATAGAGGTGGAGTCCCCTTTCCCTCTATAACTTCTAAATTTCCTTCATCAAAAACGTTTATTTTTCTGGGCACAAGTAATTCAAGGTTGGCAAGGAGCAATTCCTAGATGGAAATCTGCTATGGAGTTGGGTCTAGATGACATATTGGATGTTCAATGGGATAAAGCTATCTCGGATATGAAACATGCTGGGATATTCAGATCAAAGGAAAATGACAACATGGTCTGGCGAGATAAAAGAGGCAGGACCAATGTTTTGGTCAAAGAAATATATCTATCCTTAATAGTAGATCAGCATGAGTTTTCCCAAAAAATATTTCCAAATGCCTTCTAGAAATCTAGTTGTCCTTTAAAAATTACACTTTTTTCCTGGTTAGTATTTCATAATAAAAACCTCACTTGGCCAAATCTTCAAAAAGGGAACTGACATGGCCCAGCAATATGTTCAATCTGTCTATCTGAGACAGAAGACAACATGCACATGTTTCTAAATTGCCCACTCACACTGATCCTATGGAAGCAGCTGGCTACACACTTTAGATTTACTGTCATTCCTCATTCCTCCATTACAGATGCTTTCAAATGGTGGGGTACCCAGAAAATCATATGGCAACCTATTCTACTTATTGTCTGTTGATTTGTTTGGAAATGGTGGAATAGAAAACTCTCTCAAAATTGCACGGAGGACTTCAAACACTTATTCGACAAAATCATCCCCTTCTATCTCTCAATCCTCCCATATATCCGCCAGCAATTGAAGCCACATGCCAAAGCAAACATCCATCATCAATATATCTTTTCACGAGCTCATTTTGACAGAGATGCAAAAGATGGTCGATGTCCATGTGGATTTTACTTATGCATTGCAAAGGACCAGCATTATTCTATGTACTGGAATGGAGACCTTGGGACTAACAACAAAGCTGAGGCCATGGCTCTGCATGATCTTCTCATCTTCTGCTCTTTTTGGACACTGGTCCTATTCAATCTTCGAGGACTCCAAGATCATTATTGAGCATGTTTCTGGAAAACAGTCTATAAAAAATGACAATCTATCTGGATGGTTGCACAAGATTTCTACATTATGGAAGCCTTCACTTTTTCCTATCTCTCATATCAAGCGTTCTCAAAATGAGGTGGCGGATGAGCTTTCAAAGAAAGGCTTGAAATCATAATGCGGTGTGTGGCACCTGAACATCACTGTAGAATCCAACACATAGAGTATTCAACCTTTCTCTATGCAGGGTATATAGATCCGTAACTATCCTGGTATGTTTCATGATCCCGTTCACTAATTTCTATCATATGACCAGGTACTTTGTTTTTGACCTTTTTTCCTCTTTGCATCAGAATCATATGTTTCTAACAGTCTTCATTTTTTATCAATCACCACACATATGGACAATGAACCTGAATAGAACGAATCTATTTGATGTATAGCTTCATCTTTTTTCGGTCAATTTTCTCCATAAATATATATGTTTTTTCCACTATTATAATATAATCAATATACAACTTTTTTTTTGAAAAGAAAAAGTTTTAAGTTATGATATTATTTTAAAAATAATAAGAAAATGTTTGTGAGGATGGAATTTAAAAATAATATGTTTAGTTTTTAATAAATATTAATAAATATATTTACATTTATGAATTAAAAAATTTATAAAATAAGTGTGTTATTGTATAATTTTATAATAAAATATGAAATATTTATATATGATTAGATTTTCAAAGTTTTAGATTTTAATTTATTTATGTAAGAAAATTAAATAAATCCGGGAGATTTAATCTTCACAAATTGTGCGTAAGGAATGCTTAATATTATGCAAATGAAGCGTACATAACGTGCCTAGGGAATTTTCGTAATGTTATGCACAAATGAAGAGTGCATTTCCGAATTACTTTTGTGCTTATTGAAAATTTTAATTAAAATTAATTCGTTAACCTGACCTCTCTCCTTTTAGTCTAATTGCATTTAGTTATACACCATCAATAACTATTCACTGCGAAAGCTGCTGCCCGCCCTGTTTTGCTGCTCCCACAACGTAACTTTTGTTGTGTTACCACCACTTTACATTACGTAGCTGGAGTTAACTGTGGAGTTAACTGAAGTTATCAGCTAATCTGCTCCACTAGAAGCCGTTACCCGCCATGTTTTACCCATCTAAGTGTTTTTCTTTGCTGCGGCCACCGCATAACTTTTCACTATTAACGCTACTTTACTTAAGGCCGTTGGAGCTCAGTATTATCGCCGTTCGAGTTGTCCGTTCTATGCTACCGCCACCTTACTGTACTATTGCAGTGGAAGCCGCTGGAGCTAACTTCAGTTGTGAGTTAATTGTGCCCATCAAAATAGTTTCAGAGGCCAATTTCCTAATCTTTGTGGCCAACCTTATCTCAATAGTTGTTAAGCTCCCTTTACGCCTCCTATAAAGCCACCGATTTATCACTGGCAACAGTCTGCCAGGGTTTTTTAAGTTCAGGGAACCAATTGTAGTTATTTTCTTAAATTACTGAAAATAAGTGTAGTTAAATTAATTTTTTGTTGGGAGTTCTTGGAGTAATCTCAGTGCTTTACCATGATTTGTGGAACACTTACACAGAGCCAACAGAAGCTTGATGAAAGCTTGGCTGTAAATAAGTATGTTTGGTCCCAACTTCACTGACTTAATCCCTTCAGCTTTGCACCATCAAATTAGAATGTGCAAAGCTTGGAAGTGCCACACAGAAAATTGCCTTGTGCTTCCACAATGAAGCTTCAGAAATTGACACTAGGTTTTTCATAATCAATGAACTAATAATGAAAGATTTTAACTCGAGGATTCGAAAGTAAAATTGATGTGGATATAATATTGTATCATTTGTTGTGGAGATCAATACATTGTGTATTTGCTAATAAATGTAACCGATTGGCCAACACATTTTCAATTTGGGTATTGGTTTTTAACAGTTTGCATCGAGTTGATTTTCGGCATCTCAGCCTTATGAATAATTCTTTACACGATTTCAAGAGTTGTGTTATGCATCACACTATTGGTTTTTTATCGGGCCAATGCCATTGTAACACATTAGAAAACAAGAAGGGAAAGTATGAAATCAGAGTGTGACTAGTATTAATGGTCAGAGCTATGATTTATTGGGCATTCAAGTCTTTCATTTTTTTACGTGTTTATTCTGCATTATAAAATTGTTATTTTGATTTTATTTAGTATTTGTATCTCTGCATTGGTGTTAATAGACATGCTTTTTTTGGCTAAATGTTATATTTAGAGAATTTTTTGAATTAAGGCATTTATTTGGAAATATGTCTAATTTTTTTTCAATTTTTATGCTTATAATATTTATTTGGTTTAATTATATGCAATTTGAATAATTGTTGTGCAAATTTATTAATTAGGCTCATATTTAATTTCCATGAATTGATTATTTCTGCTCTAAATACATGCTACTTTGGATGAGTATGGGAGACCCATCGTTGAATGTTATGTATGAATATTATAATTTTATTTATGCAATTTATAATTATTCACATATCAAGTTAATTTTATGCATAAAAAAAATAATCTCATAATTTTTTAATTGATTAGAGAATAGCCATAGCATCTCTAATTAAATAAATATTATATATTTGATTGGAGATCACATAAAAATTATTTAGACATAATTGTAATTAATTATACTAAATATAATAAATTTTATCCCACATGAATTTTTATTATATTTATATAATTAATTAGGATAAGATATCAAATTATTCAAAACTTATCCATAAGAATTATGAATTAATAGTTTTATCATAAAATTCAAATCTAAGATAGAATTTATATCGAATTATAATCATAAAATACCCTTTAGAATTATGAATTAAGTGAATAATTTGATAAATTCTATCATAAAGAATAATTGAATCTGCTTGAATTGAAAATTTAGTCCACAGGCAATTTTTATGTCATTAGATTCAATTTTAAGCATGATTTACACTGGTAAAGCATGAAATTTTATTTTTAGGCCTCAATTTTAACATAAGCATGTGATCTTTAATTTTATACGGTTGTACAACCTACAAATTTCTCTGATATTCGTTGTGATATCCCTGAACTTAAGGAAAATAACTATAAGGTCTGGAAGGAGAGAGTTTTCCTTCATTTGGGGTGGATGGACATAGACTATGCTATTAGGAAAGATGAACCACCAGCACTCACTAATACCAGCACTGTAGTGGACATCACGCTTTATGAACGATGGGAGCGATCTAATCACCTAAGCATGATGTTCATGAAGACTAAAATTTCAACTGGTATTCGTGGCTTCGTTGATCAGCATGAAAAGGTTTGAGACTTGTTGAAAGCCATTAATGATCAATTCATCACTTCAGACAAGGCACTAGCAAGCACCCTAATCATGAAGTTCTCATCCCTAACGCTCACCAGTGTGAAAGATGTGCGCGAACACATCATGCAAATGAGGGACATTGTGGCTCAATTGAAGAAACTCGAGGTTGAAATATCAGAGTCCTTCCTAGTGCACTACATTCTGAACACCCTTTTGCACAAATACGGACCCTTCAAAATCTCATACAACACATGTAAGGATAAATGGTCAATTACTAAACTCATGACCATGTGTGTTCAAGAGGAAGGGAGACTGGTGATAGAAATGAGAGAAAGTGCAATGCTAGAAACACGAGAAAAAGGAAAATCTCAAGCCAATCATAAAGGGAAAGGTAAAGTACCTCCCCAAGTTGATATCAAGAAGGATTCCAAGTGTTTCTTCTGTAAAAAGAAGGGACACATGAAGAAGGAATGCGCAAAATTTCAGAAATGGCTTGCGGACAAAGGTAATCTAATCTCATTTGTTTGTTACGAGTCTAATATGGTTAATGTCAATATTAACACTTGGTGGATTGATTCTGGATCAATAATTCACATTTTGAATTCCTTGCAGGGTTTGCAAAACCTAAGAAAGCTAGTGGGAAGTGAGCAAAGCATCTTATTAGGAAACAAGATGGGCTCACATGTGGAAGCTATAGGAACATGTTATTTAACTTTAAGTAGTGGCTTTGTTTTAGAATTAGAAAAGACCTTTTATGTTCCAAGTTTTTCTAGAAACTTGATTTCAGTTTTAAGACTTGTACATTTCAAATATTCCTTCAACTTTTCAGAAATGTCTTTCACTTTATTTTATAAATCTGATTGTGTTGGGAATGGTATTTTGTCTAATGGTCTTCACTGCATTAATTTACAAAACAATGTCACTTATGATTCAATGCACGTTAACACTAGCACTAAAAGATGTGTTATTAATGAACATTCCTCTAAATTATGGCATTGGAGATTAGGTCATATCTCCATAGAAAGAATTAAAATATTGGTAAATGAAGGGGTACTTAATACTATGGATTTTACTGATTTTGAAACTTGTGTGGACTGCATAAAAGGAAAGTAGCTCAACAAGTCAAAGAAAGGTGCCAATAGGAGTTCGGACATATTAGAGATCATACATACTGATATATGTAGTCCAGACATGGACTCGCATGGTGAAAGATGCTTCATCTCTTTTATAAATGTTTACTCACGATAGATGTATCTCTACATGCTTCATAAAAAGAATGAAGCATTAGATGCCTTTAAGATCTTTAAGGTTGAAGTAGAGAAACAATGCGGCAAGCAAATTAAGATTATGAGATCAGATAGAGGTGGAGAATATTATGGTAGATACACAGAAGATAGACAAGCACTTGGGTCATTTGCAAAATTTCTTTAAGAGCATGGGATTGTTGCCAAATACACCATGCCTGGTTCACCCGACAAGAATGGTGTAGCAGAAAGAAAAAACCACACATTATTGGACATGGTGTGGAGTATGCTTAGCAGCTCCAATCTTCCTAAATTCTTGTGGTCTGGAGCACTTAAGATGGCAGTGTATATATTAAACCGAGTTCCAACCAAGGTTGTTCCTAAAACACCATTTGAATTATGGAAAAGTTGCAAACCAAGTTTGTGACATATGCATGTTTGGGGATGCCCGTGTTAAGTGAGAATTTATAATCCACAAGAGAATAAGTTGGACCCAAGGACCATTAGTGGGTATTTCATTGGATACGTTGAAAGGTCTAAAGGTTACATATTTGATTGTCCATCTCACAGCACTAGGATTGTGGAATCAAGAAATGCAAATTTTCTTGAAAATGACTTGATCAATGGGAGCGATCAAACTAGGAACATAGTTTCTGAGAAGGATTATTCAGAATTTCAACCTTCCACCTTAAGTGATAGATTTATTATTGTTCACAGCACCCCTCAAGTACAAAATGGTGTTGAACAACCAATTGTTGATGTTCCACAAGCTGCTAACGACATTCTTGTAGATCAAGTAGTTCAAGAGTTGCCAAGAAATTTTGAACAACAAGTTGAACCACATACTTCTCAGGAAGATGATGGTACAACATTAAGAATATCTACTAGACCAAAGAGATCAGCAATTCCTGATGATTATGTTGTGTATCTGCAAGAATCTGACTACAACATTGGAGCCGAAAATGATCCCAAGTCATTTTCACAAGCCATGAGTTGTAAAGAATCAGAATTATGGTATGATGCCATGAAGGAAGAGATAAATTCTATAAAGAGTAATGAATTCTGGGATCTTATTGAGTTGCCTAATGGTGCAAGAGCCATTGGATGTAAATGGGTCTTTAAGATTAAGAAAGACTCATTGGGTAACATTGAGAGATATAAGGTAAGACTTGTTGCTAAGGGATTCACTCAGAAAGAAGGAATTGATTACACAAAGACTTTCTCTTCTGTATCTAAGAAAGATTCCTTATGTGTTATTATGGCATTAGTAGCCCATTTTGACTTGGAATTGAAACAAATGGATGTGAAAACAACTTTTCTCAATGGAGATCTAGAGGAGGAGGTTTACATGAAACACCCTGAAGGATTCCCCTTTAGTGATGGTAAGCAATTGGTTTGCAAGCTCAAGAAATCCTTATACAGTTTAAAACAAGCATCCCGCCAATTGGTATTTGAAATTCCATAATGTAATTTCTTCATTCGGTTTTGTAGAAAACATTATGGATCAATGTATATACTTGAAAATCAGTGGGAGTAAAATCTGTTTTCTTGTTTTATATGTGGATGACATTTTGCTAACAACCAGTGATAAGGGTTTGTTGCATGAGGTGAAACAATTCCTCTCTAAAAATTTCAATATGAAGGATATGGGTGAGGCATCTTATGTCATTGGCATTAATATCCATAGAGATAGATTCTAAGGCATCTTGGGTCTCTCTCAGGAAACCTATATTAATAGAATTTTAGAGAGATTTCGGATGAAGGATTGTTCACCAAGTGTAGCTCCCACTGTGAAGGGTGATAGGTTCAATTTGAACCAATGCCCGAAGAACGACTTTGAAAGGGAACAAATGAACAACATTCCATATGCTTCTGTTGTCGAAAGCCTAATGTATGCTCAGGTTTGCACAAGACCTGACATTGCACTTGTTGTGGGAATGTTGGGATGATATCAGAGTGATCCAGGTTTAGACCACTAGAGAGCTGCAAAGAAAGTAATTAGGTAACTTTAAGGAACCAAAAACTACATGCTTATGTTTAGACAAACAAACAATTTGGAAGTAATTGGCTACTAAGATTCTGACTTTGTTGAATGTGTTGATTCACGCAAATCAACATCAGGATACATTTTTATGATGCCCGGTGGAGGAGTGCCAAGTAGACTTTGATTGCAACTTCCACTATGGAAGCCGAGTTCATCTCCTATTTTGAGGCTACTTTACATGGTCTATGGCTTAAGAGTTTCATTTTTGGACTTAGAATTATAGATTCTATCTCTAAGCCATTGAGAATGTATTGCAACAATTCAGCTACTACTTTTATGGCTAAAAACAACAAAAGTGGGAGTCGAAATAAACACATCGACATTAAGTATTTAGCTATAAGGGAACGTGTTAAAGAAAAAAAAGTGGTCATTGAGCATGTCAGCACTAAATTGATGATCACCGATCATTTCACTAAGGGCATGCCACTGGTTAAATTCAAGGATCATGTAATGAATATGAGACTTGGTTCCATTATGTAGTTTCTTATTGTATGGACAATGTTATTTTAATGAAATTCTTAATTATTGTGATGTTTTTTCTCATATTTATGTGCACCTTAATTTGATTTGAGAAAATTCATCTTTGTAAGTCCAAAAATAAACATAAGGTTCATTCATTAAGAAATAGTTGCCACATAAATTATAATAGAAATAAATACATAGTAATACATAGAAGATAATACTCGTCATTAGAGGACTTATCGCCATGATTCATGTATCTATTACTTAATATAGATTATCAATGAGTTTTAAGATGAGACATTAAGATTAGAAGTATGGAGCAAGTGGGAGAATGTTAAGCTCCTTTTACGGCTCCCATAACAGCCACTGATTTATTACGAGAAACAGTGTGTCATCATTCCCTTAAGTTCAGGAAGCCAACTGTAGTTATTTCCTTAAATTACGGAAACCAACTACAGTTAAATTAATTTCTTGTTGGGAGCTACTGAAGTGGTCCATTACTCCCTCTGCAGTTCTCTACCATGATCTGTGGAACACTTGACACATAGCCAATAGAAGCTTGATGGAAGCTTGACTATAAATACCTTTGTTTGGTCCCCAAGCTTACCAACTCAATCCCCTTCAGCCTTACACCATCAAATCAGAGTGTATAGAGCTTGGAAGTGTCACACAGAAAACTTGCTTGGTGCTTCCACAGTGAAATTTCAGATGTTGATGCTATGAAGTCTGTGAAAAGTGCAAGAAAAGGAAGAAATGTCGCTTCCTTGTTAAAAGAATAATTAGTTAATGGTTTCTATTTAGAACGGCTTCGTTCTTCCATAGAAGAAATTCATGCTACGTTTTTCTTAAGTCGTGAGCTTCCAACTATGAACGATTCTAACTCGAGGACGTGAAACTAAAATTGATGAGGATATAATATTGTATCATTTGTTGTGGAGATCAATACATTATGCATGTTTGCTAATAAATGTGATTGATTGGCCAACACATTTTCAGTTTGGGTATTGGTTTTTAACATTTTGCATCGAGTTGATTTTCCGCATCTCAGCCTTCTGAATAATTCTTCACATGATTTCAAGGTTTGTGTTATGCATCAGACTATCGTTTTTTGATCGGGCCAACGCCATCGTAAACACATCCGAAAACAAGAAGGGAAAGTCTGGAATCGGAGTGTGAGTAGCATTAATGGCCGGAGGTATGATTTATGGGGCATTAAAGTTTTTTCGATTCTTTTACGTGTTTATTCCGCATTATAGAATTGTTATTTTGCTTTCAATAGTTTCAGAGGCCAATTTCCTAATCCTTGTGGCCAACCCTTACACCTTTACTATTCTATTCCAATGGAACCTTTTGAAGCAACCTACCCAGGGGAAGCAATTGTTGGATTCCAACATTTAGGAAAAATTGTCGCTTCATTAAATAGCGTTATTTTCTAATCTTTCTCGACTGATTGCGATTCCAAATAGGAATTTATCGATTGCTTGCTATCCCAACGAGAAATTCACCATCTAGGCAAATACTCACTTTGTTGAAAAACCCCATTTCCTAAGCCTTCTCAAGAATCCTAATGAGAAATTCATAGAGTAAAATGTGGCATAAGAAATCCATAGTTTAAGTAAAATGGGGTATTCTTATGTCGATTGCTGATTCTCGAATATTTTATATGAGAAATTTATAATTTAAGTAAAGTGGGTATTAATATGTAAATTGAAAATACTTAGAATATTTTGGGATTAAATAGATATAAATAGGTTAATTATTTCCTAAATATCTCATTTAAATCTCAAAATATTTTTAGAATCTATAATCCACTCAAAATCATCTCTTTATTTAACAAAACCATTCCCCATCTCTCTCGACAACCCTTATTTCTTTTGTGGATTTAGAATTAGCACCTACCCATTGAGATTCCCACCCATAGATTTTGAAAGGGCTTGGTTGGTTAATGAAACCCACTCTCTTTCATCCATAAACTGTAGTTATATATTGAGTCTCATCAACAACAAAGAGATAAAAGCTTTTGTTATGGAAAAGTTCCACAAACTTACTTGGGATAAGAAGCTAGGAAGAAAGAAAAATTATTATATTGAAGTGTTTAATCGCACTCATAATCATCAACCAAAAACATACATAGAGACCAATATCTCTTGGAGAGCCAAAATTCTTATTGGTCAGTTAAGGACTAATTCTCATCAACTCCGTTGTGAAACAGGGCACTCGAAAAGGCCAAAGGAAGTGTGGGAGGAAAGGATATGCAGTTTTTGTTTTTCTTAGTGAAAATAGAAAAACATTTCATTTTAGAATGTGAGGCCTTCAAAAACAACACGAAAAGTTATGCAGATATGTTGGCAGCTAGCTCTTGGGATATTCTATTTAGCTAGGTGTTTGTCAATAAAATGAGAGTATCTATTGTGAAACTTCACAGAAAAAAGTAGAATACATCCCATAAGAAAATGAAGAAGCAATCTCTCCCATAAAATATCTTTAGTCTCATAGACTTCAAAATAATTTCTTCTATAGAGCATAAAACCCTTATTACAATCTACCACCCTTGTCCCTCTTGTTATCGCTATCCTCTGCGCGAATGCATGTGTCATTAATTCATTCGATTCAACAGTCATGGATGTTGAAGATGCCCGGTGAATGGCTGAACTCCTCGCCTATCTTGGGCATTGATCAAAACATATTTTTATACTTGTTTCTTTAACGCACCTCTGTGTTATTTTATTGCATAAGGATGCCAAGTGAAGGGTTGAATGGATGAATTCCGGCCCTATTTTGGTCACCGATAAAAGATTTTATTATTTCTTCTCGAAAATAATTTTTTTGAGTATTTGCGCCTTTTATCTGAGTAACTCTCCTCTTTGTCGGCCTGCTAGACTGGAGGCCTCGGTAGATTTCTCTGTGGGTTTTGATGATGCCTAAAATTCGGACTCGGTTTCGGTGCAGGTCTTTTCACCGATGGTTAGAAGGGTTTCGAATAGAGGTGATTTTTCCATGGCTCCTTCAAAGTCTGCTCGTTCCCTGGTTAATAATTTTGATTGTGTCAGCGGATATCAATGAACCCTCTCATAATCGGAATGAGGGACACGTGTTTTCTCTGGACAGGGAGTTGGAGGCTGTTTTATATGCCTCACAGGCTCTTGAACCTTTAACTATCAAAAGGTCTTTCTTCCAGGATAGGAAGGATCCTCCCAGTCCATCCTCTCGAAGAAATGTAACCCACCGAAAAAAGAGGACCCCAAAATTTAAAAAAATCTGAGCTTGTGCATTGAGAAGTCGTCATCCCCTCCCCCGGAGAGGATGCTCATCAGATGGACGATTAGGGGTTGCCTCTTGTTTTCAATTCTTTTATGTCTCTTGGTCATTCTGATGTTTTTGACAGTGATGATATCCGGGTCCTTAGAGGGCATATCCTCGAGCATCATGTCTCTCCATGATTATTCCATCCTGGAACATGAGCGGCTTGGGAGCGGCACAAAAAATTAGCTCCCTAAGAGGTGTTATCAAGATGCAGAACCCTTCTCTCATCCTCATTGTGGAAACTATGATCCCCCATGAAAAATCATGGGAGGCCTTTTTATCTATCTACCGAGATTGGTATGTATGTGCCACTAACGTGAATGGACTAGAGTGGTTTTGGGTGATGTGAAACCCTAAAACCATTGAGCTCAAGGAATACCTTTCTTGTGCACGTATCGTTTTATCGGGGCATTTGGCAGGCAGGAGGCAGTATTCGGATTGGGTTTCGGGCTCGGGCTTCTTGGGACTTGACTCCTCAATAATTGTTGTCGACCTCAACTTCTCCATGGGTTAAGGGGAAATTTGGGGTGGAAAAACAAAAGAGGATTGTATGGCTGCTTATTTCATAGACATGTTGGATGCCTTTGGCCTTATAGATGTAGCTTTGTTTCCTTTGGCACCCACCTAGCGGAACGGAAGAACAGGGTTTGAGGGCATCTCCTAGCGCCTGGACAGAGTTATGATGAGTATATCAATGCATAGGGTTTTGGTTGGTCCCCTATCCAAAATTATCCCTCGTTCTTCTCTGATCATCAGCCTTTTGTGCTTGCCTAGAAAGAAGTGGGTATTCATCGATCATTTCCATTCAAAGTCAACCGCAAGTGGCTGAAGTTGAAGGATTTTGAGTCTCAAAGAATTTAGACTTTTGTGATCCATAATTTGTTTAGAAATTTTTTGGCGAAATCACATAATTGATCATATGTCGACGAGAACCAACTAGTGTGGTTCATCGTCAGGACAAGTTGAAGATACAGATCCAGATCAGCGTGTTAAATAGTCTAATCAGAGACTCCAACGGCTAGAAAGACTAACGGCTATTTTTCAACTTAAGGACGCGAGTCAAACCTAAAATAATATTAATATTTTATAATTATTATTATATCTACGGAGTCAAGTAAACTGAGTAAAATAAATCAGAAAAGCAGTTAGATATTAAATCTACCTATTTAATTATTAAATTATTAATAATATATATAGTATTAATATTCTCATCCCAATTAATACTAATTTAATATTAAGTTATTAAATATCCAAAATAAGATTACTAGAAAATTGTAGTGACTAGAAATAAATAATTCATGTGATTTCAAAACAACCATTTAATTATTTAATTTTTATAATAAAATAATATATATACATAAAAAATAATCCAACTTAAATATATAAAACTTACTATCTTACAATACCTACATATATTATCTAACATAGTATTATATATATTTGTTTTTATAATATATAAAAAATATATTATATATATATATAATAATATTTTATAAATAATAACATCAAATATTAATATATTTTCTATTAAGATTGGATAAAATAGTTTATCTACTTTTATTTAGTGAGGTTAGTTAAATCAATTACATAAATTTTTTTATCTTACTTATATTTAATGAGGTTAGTTTAAATTAATTAAATAAAAAAAATTAAATGAATAAATGGAAAATTAATATTGAATAGTTAAGACAATGCATATTTTAATTTATTCATTAATTATAAATATACCTTTAAACATCGCATTATGATGTTAAAAAATCTAAGGCTAATCGAAAGCTAAATAAAAACTTTCCCTTCTAAGGTCATTATAATTACTATTAATCAATCGCTTACTAAAATAACCCCAAGATGCCAACAATAAATCCCTTCGAATAAATCGGGAAATAGAAGGGATTAAATCAAACCAAAAGGTCAAAAATTCACAGAAGAACAAATCATATCAGGAGAAAAGCAAGAAATAAAACAGCAAACCCAACGGAAAACAACTCTTAAGGAAAGGAAACAAGAAACACAGAGATCTTACCAAGAAGGGACCACAGAGGCTAGGAAGATAGGGCTGGGACCCAGCAGCTGCTGATCTTCCAGCCATCATCCCTATTAAGATTAATCGGCCTTTTTTCAATCTCCAGGGCCTCCCTAAACTTGCGATGGTGAAACTTAGCAACTCTAGCAATGACTTGAGCCTCTTCGATACATACATGATGCATCGTCTTCTCGGCATGCTCCACTAGGGCTGAGGATTTGATCCTCCCATGCCTCAGGTCAGCTGAATGCTCGCTAATCCTTTGATTGATAGAGCGACCTGTCTTACCAATATAGGGAATCCCGCAAGAAAAAGGGATGACATAGACGCCCTTCATGTCTTTAGGGTCAATAGGATCTTTTACAGATCTGAGGGAGCTACGGATAGTATTAAGAGGTCTAAAATTTGCGGGCACATCAAACTTTCTCAGAATCCTCGCTATCCTATCCATGGTCCCTTGGATATAAGGAAGGTTAACTCCCATGACACGATCATTAGGATCCCTGCGGATAGACGGCTCCTTCTTAGCCTTGAGGAAGGCCTTTTGACCCAGGTGTCTATCGTATCCATTTTTCACAAAGACATCTAGGAGATGAGCCTTCTCCTTTTCCAAGCTCTCTTCATCAGAAATTCTAACAACACGAGTGGCAATTGTGCTTAGAACACCTATCTTTTGAGCTGGGAAATGATGGGAAGAAGCATGCAAGTATTGCTCAGTATGCGTCTTCTTCCTAAACACTTGATGAGAGAATGAACCATCCGCTTTCTTAGAGATGAGAACATCCAGGAACGGAAGACAACCATTGTCTTCCTTTTCCATCGTGAATTTTATGGCGGCGGACTGGTTATTAAGATGATTGAAGAAAAGATCCAGCTCATCAGGACCATGAGACCAGACAACACCAGTGTCATCTACGAATCTTTTCCAAAGCTTAGGAAGGAGACGAGAAGAGGCCAAATCCTTAGACTCAAAATCTTCCATAAAGAGATTGGCGATTATTGGGGACAAGGGGGAGCCCATGGCAACCCCACAAGTCTGCTCATAGAATTCTCCTTCGAAGCTGAAAAAGGTGGAGGTGAGGCAGAGCTCAACCAATTTCGCCGTATCCTGGTCTGTGAGCTTATAAATCACCTTCATGGCCTCATTGATAGGAATACAGGTG
>APFE030793307.1:49232-70545 GCA_000404065.3 Pinus taeda
GATTTTGAGTCTCCTGTTTATAAGGCTTGGGGGAAGGAAGATCCTACCTCCTCCGCGAGATAGTATGTCTTCTATCTATGAAAAGATGAAGGGTCTAAAAAAATGACGTCTGTTCTTGGACTAAATCACTGAGGGAGACTAATACCAAAACTCTCTCTGATATTGAGGAATGGATGCTATTTTATAATGATCCAGCTGATCCTCTCTTCTTTCAGAACTCTATCGTTCAAAAATTATGGAATTCGAGGGAGCAAAGAGGAAAATTATTTTATCTCAGAAGGAAGATTTTCGAATTAACAGTCATGCTTTATGGTTGAAAGCTGGGGATAAGAATACCAGAATTTTTTCATAAGTACGCTAATGTGGTGAATTCCATCAGGGTCATTTGGGATGAGGATGAACATCAATTCTCATCTCAGAAGCATATTGAGAGGGCCGTTGTTAATCCTTTCAACAAGTTTTACATCCAGCAAGAACATGATATTTGTGCTTAAATAGATTTCATAAACGATGTGTCGGAGATGTACTCGGAAGTTGACAATGCCGATATGGGAAAGCTGATAACTAGGGATGA
Organism: Pinus taeda; assembly: GCA_000404065.3. Taxonomy (NCBI): domain Eukaryota; kingdom Viridiplantae; phylum Streptophyta; class Pinopsida; order Pinales; family Pinaceae; genus Pinus; species Pinus taeda. The sequence continues at coordinate 49,807 of APFE030793307.1, forward strand.
ATTGTTAGTTATCCTTAAAGACTGCGCAAGAGAAAAAAGTATTGGCCCTAATGGCTGGGGGATGGATATTTTTCATCATTTTTCGGAACTGATGCTTCCGAATGTTCTCGTCATTGCTGAGGAATCCCAGGTTAAAGGTTTCATTTCCGAGGCCATCAAAGCTTCTTTCAGCACCTTGATTTCCAAAAAGGATGACGCCTAGACATTTGTTGATTATGAACCCATCTCTCTTTGTAATTTTGTTTATAATATTATTTCTGAACTCATTGCAGGCAGGATAAAACCGGTGTTGTCAAATTTTATCACTCTCGAACAGTTCAGGTTCCTGGAGGGTCAGCAGATCCAGGATGCAGCCATAAAAAAAATGAAATGCTACACTCAATGAAATTCTTGGAAGTTCAAAGCATGTAGTCTTAGAGTGGACTTGATTAAAGCCTATGATTGGGTTGTTTGGGAGTTTTTAAAGTTGGTGTTGATAAAAATTGGTATGTCACCTAACAACATAAAATGGATCATGGCTGGTATCAAAACAAAAAATTGTGCAGTGATCATCAATGGACTTCCCACTGTGAGCCCTATCCCTCCTCCTTTTCCTTTTTGTTATAGGTTGCTTGAGTCTTAAAATGAGGGACATGAAAAATAAGGGGGAAATATATGGTCTAAAAAATACCAGACACACTCCTATGTCTCATCTATTCTTTTTGGACGACTTATTGTTCAGTGAGGTGAAAGAGCCTGAAGAATGGCTTCATATTCATCGAAACATTACTTCCTTTAGTGAGGCTTAATGACTTCTCATGAGCAGGAAAAAGTCTATTTTGGTTTATGGTGATAGGGAGGATTCGAAAACCAGGAAAATTTGTAGCCTATTTGATATCTCATGCGAAAATATAGATTTTAATTTTGTGCTTAGTTTTAGACTTAAACCAAACAGTTATGATAGTAAAGATTGAGAATGGTTGATCAGCAGATTTGAGAAACAAGATCAGTGTGGCATTATAGGTGGTTAACATTGGGGGCAGATTCATCATGCTAAAATCAGTGCTCCAAAACATCTAGATGTATTGGATGCCTTTTTCCATGTTACCCAAGGAGATTTTGCACAGGATAGAAACTATTGTTTCTATTATGGATAGATTCTTATGGTGAGATAGTAAACAAATGGGTAAGATTCACTGGGTAAGATGGACAGTGCTCCCTAGACTGATAGAGGAGGGTGGGTGGGGGCATCATTGCCCCCAGAAATTTCAATAAATCTCTTAATATAAAAAACATGTGGAGGGATCTCTGGTTATAAAAAACATGTGGAGGGAAATTACTGGTACTGACAATCTGTATCAACATGTATTCAAAATGAAGCTAGAAGAAAGGCAAGTATGTCTGCTATGTGGTGTAGCACGATGAAAAATTTCGACTAGCTTATGGTTTTCACTCAATGGGAAGTTAGAGAAGGTACACAGATTGAGGTAGGTCTAGATGTTATGAAGAGAATGATAGGGAACATTCCTTATTTGCTCAGCTTCTTGATATCATTCATAACAAAGGAATTTTTACCCTACATCAAAATTATGATGTTCATAATATAAACATTGTGCTACATGGATGATGGAAATTAGCTGAAGTTATGGGGCTTGAGGGTGTTTATGCCGTAGAATGGGAATCACATCTCCATCTACTCAGAAAAGCGGGAACTTCCATCAATACAAACAAAGATAGTATGGTATGGGATGGAACCTTCAAAAAGGGGTAGCCGGCAGTAAGGAAGTATATCGAAGAATTCCTGTAACCAAGAAAGAAATTGACCAAAACAGGTGGTTTCAAAACACTTGGAAAGGGGATCTTCCAAACAAGTTAAATTGTTTCACCTTGGTGTTGAATGATCGTGTGCTAAAGTGGAAAATTTTACAGCTTAGAGGATATCTAAGACCGAACATTTTTGTTTTATGCCATAGGGGATTTTAAGACTTGGAGCATCTGTTCCTTTTTAGCTCACATGTTGAGACAGTTTGGCACTGGGCTCTGAGACCATATAATCTGTTCCTTTTTAACTCACATGTTGAGACAGTTTGGCACTGGGCTCTGAGACCATATAATCTTCCAGTTTGCAGATAGTTTCAGTATTTGAGAGCCTGTATTTTTTATTCGTATAGAAAGTTAGAAACCAGAATAATTTGGCTCCCTTCTTATCTACACATTTTGGATCATCAAGTGCAGTAGGAACGCAATTATTTTGGAACAAAACCCATTTTCAATCTACGCTGATGTTATAAAAGCAGCGGCATATTTCAATGAGATTGGACGGGTAAAAAGGTAGGCTACAAATAGATAGGTTAGATTTAAAGAAATATCCAGAGTATTCCTTGTGGGGTTTTTTCATGGAGCATGTGAAAAGAGAAAATGTGGATGTGGAGTTTTTATTATAATCAATCCAGGATTTTATTAGTATTTCTGGTGGGAAGAGGAAAAGGCACCAACAATAGAGTTGAGGTTATAGCCTTGGGGAGTGTTAGCTGCTGCAAAGTGACTGGGGATTGAGAAAATCCAGTTATAGGAGGATGCCAAAGATATCATAAATTGAGTCAAGAAGCATAATCATTTCAATCTATCCATTTTATCCAATTGAATAAATTCCATAAGAATCCTGGTAAGCTTCTTCCAAACACATCCAATTTCATCATGTCTACAGAGAACAGAATATGACTGTTGACCTTCTGTCAGAAAGAAGTATAAAAAAGTTCCTCTTAAGATCTTTTATACAGTTTTTGAAAATCATGTCAAAATCAAGGATAACGGTGTCACTTTTAGAAATTTATTTTTTTAAACATGTGAAAATTAAGAATGACAGCATCACTTTTTTGTAACAGATTTATGTGCTTTATTTTTGTTTAGATAACCATAAAGAAAGGGTATCCAATTTTTTAATCTAGAAAAATAACGTGAACCAAAGAGAATCAACTTGAAATACAAGGACCTCCGGAGATGACGGAAGACCAGGCATGCAGAGCTACATAGAAGATATAAGTGCAGTAGATAGGATAAATAAACGGCCGTTGGGTAGAAGAATAGCATGGAAATATGGAACTATGAAATTGTACTTCCTTTTTTATTTTATAATGATAATAAATGTTCTTTTCCTCCGTAAAAGCTAACATTATTTTCGTATTCTCCCCATGGCCTTAACTGTCTTTATGAAGCCCATTGATGTTTTTATTTCACTGTGGTATGTCACTTATGTTAACCAAACTAAAACTCAGGGCTAACATCTAAGTTGTCAAAGAAAAGGTTAAATTTGTCAATTCAACGTTAGTGAAGGTTTCTATTCACTAATATGCGTATTAATTAGATGGATGGTTGGATTTTTTTAATTTTTTAGGTATATTTTTTTGTTATTTATATATGTTTTTTAGAGTGGGAAATTTATTACAATTTAATTGTCAAAAGAAATCAACAATGGTTTTAGTTGGGAAAATTGCTACTCTTAGTGTATGTAAATTATGGCTATTAAAATATATAATTTAGTTAGGATTGCTACTATTAATATATGTAAATTAATTCATCATTGATATTTAAAAAAAACTACACCACTTAAAGATTAATAACATCTTCTACTAAAGAGGTGTTTTTTTATCCCATGAAAATTCTTTAGTTAGTTTTTGAATACTTGCGCCTTTAACCTACATAGAAATCTAGTGTCACATTATTTTCCTACTTGCCCATGGCCTTCACTGTCTTTATGAAGCACATTAAATTTTTATTTAATTGCGATATTTTACCATATTTCACTTATTTCAAACAAGCTAAAATGCTTTGATATCTAATTTGTAAAAATGTGAGATCAAATTGGTGAACCTGGTAACACTTTGATTAACATAATTTATATGAAACAAGAGAGCCACTGCCATGGCGGTAGTCCCTGTCGGGGTCTGCCACAACAACAATACAAACGCTGTCCATCTATTTAAGTCAACTCAACACGTTGGGAAAACAGTCAACATGTTAGTAGACTATTTAAAGACTTCTCGTTTCGACTAGCCAATTATTTCCACGGAAGGTGGCCAACTTTTAACATGGAAATTAGTTGTATAATACCGTTGGGATGCAGAAATATGTTGCCTCATGTATTTGTATTTAGTACACGCATATTGCAACCTCTTGTTGTAGGAATCGCAGGCCGTGGGGATTAAGAGTGTGCCCAGAAAGGCTAAGTGTGGGTATGCAATACACTTTAGCGTGAAAAATTAATGAGAGAGATGTAAGTTTTTGTAACAGAATTCAAGTGCTTAAAAAAATGATATTAAGTTATTTATGATGCTTTACAAGTTCCGAGGAACATCTTCCCCTAAATAACATAAATGCACTATATTACAAGTATTGCAACTCTACAATATCAACATATATTGCAAGTTCTGTAATAATTAGGTTGAAGTTTTTAAATGTCCAGGATAGTAGTGCATATTGAACATAGTCTTCACCTTTACAGGGGAAATGTCATAATTTGTTTCCCCATTGATTTCCAGCCACTGCATAGTTGGAAGTAATACGTCAAAGGTCAAGAAATCAATGGCGAACATTGAAGAAGAAAGCTACAGTGATACAAAAGGAAGAAATACAAATACGATAAGCAGGTAACCAGTTCCTAAATAACAGTTATCAACAATTATCAACATACTTGTAGGTGCTATCGATTTCATCAACCCACAAGAGCTATTGAACAATTTGAGATTAAAAAATAAAACCAAATGGACCTTTTATTAGGTGTCCTCAAACCATAAGTGAGAAGGAAGAGAAAATGTGACAATGGCCATCAACTATTTGGCTTCTTTACAAATAATAAATTAGTGATTTTGCACCAGGTGAAACAATTTAGAAATAACAACTTCCCCGTAGAAGTTGATTTAAGATCTTACCCAGTTAGTTGAAAGCTTTGGTTGCAGGTAACTATGCGTGGAGTAAACATCTCAAGATCAAGGAGCTTGAGGTTCAACTTAATTAACAATACCAACTGCAAGTAGAGTGAGAAAAGCTTGCATGAAAAAAGGGAAACTAGACCTGAAAACGAGAAAGCAACATAGAATGCAAGCCAAGTGAGAAAGACCGGCGTGCAAGAAGGGTTCCTTTACTATCACACCATCCTTCCTGAAATAGAAAGCAATGCACTTCTGAAACAAAATGGACAACAAATCCAATTTTTTTCAAGCCAAAACAAGAAAGCTCTGTAGGTTATTAGAATTACTCTAGAAATTCTATAGCACAGATATTAATATTGTGGTATAAGTGGTGTCATTGTCAGAAACTAAATACCAAAAGAATAACCTCAACATACAGCGATTGGAAAGCACTAAGAAGAAGGTGGCACAACCCAAGAAGAGGCACTTGGAAGATGACATTACGACAATGGTGCCTTATATTTCCACACTTAGTCGTTTAGTGCAACCTGTCTCACCTTGTTAATAGACCCACATTAAGTTTGGTATTGACTCTGATCTTCAAGCCATCAACAATAATACCTAATATAATGAATGTGCTTGAAATAACATATGAAAAAATTTAATAAATTCTAACTTCATATAGGCAAGTATGGATTTTAGTTAAAAACTTTATTTGTTACAATCCTACTTCTGGTAATATGTTATCTTCGGATCTATAATCTCCATAACTCTTCCTCTCTCTAACTTCGTCATCTTCTTCACCCAACCAGGGAGGTTCATGCCCTCTTCAAATTCGCACTCTCCCACTGGTCGTTTGCTTGTAATCAGCCCAAGCAAAACCACTCCAAAGCTATGTATGTCGCTCTTCTCCTCCACTTTCAGAGTGTACGCATACTCTGTCAATTCAATAATTATCACAAAGATGATTATCACATAAAATAGTAAAGTCATCACTTTATTTTCCATTTATTTTTAATTCGGGTCATTTGATGGAAAGGCTCGCTCCTATAAAATCATTATTAGAATGGGAAAATCAGAGCACTTAGCTTCTCGAAAAGCGCAGGGAATCTCAAAAAACAACGATACAATGTGTAGCCTAAAAGTCTCAAGTAATGCAAACACAAATACTTGAACACAAACAGTAAAAAAATGATAAAGAATGAAACGACAATTTACTAGGAGCTATGTAACCAAAAAAGCCTGCTATTGAAGACATGCACTCCGAGGTCCCTGAATGATACAGTAACCTGGCCAGGCCAAAATCAGCGATATGTGCTTCAAAATTGGAATCCAAAAGTATATTGTTTGACTTCACATCATGATGAAGTATAAGCGGCGAACAATCATGGTGAATATAGCGCAACCCCTTGGCAGCCTCCACTGCAATTTTGCATCTACTATCCCAATTCAGAGGCCCTCCATTGTTTCCATGGAGAAGCTCCCCTAGGCTTCCGTTAGGCATGTATTCATACACCTGAAGACTAGTGTCATGATTGGAGCAAAAGGCCAGCAATGTCACTATATGCCTATGCTGGATTTTGCCGAGAGTATTGACCTTTGCAGAGAATCCATGATCATTTAAAGAACCGATGTCAATACCCTTAAGTTTCTTCACTGCAATTTGTTGGCAATTGGGCATGATGCCTCGATACACCACTCCCGCTCCTCCTTCGCCGATGATGTTTCCTTCTTTTAGGCATTATACAATGTCATCGCACCCAAAGTCCAGCTTTTGGAAGGTCATCATTTCCCACAACCTGGTGTCGACTATTTTCTTGACGGCCCTAGATCTACCTTTATATATGGCTGCCCCAACTACCAAAAGCAGCAAAAGCAGCAAACAGAAGAGCAGAGGTGCCAGGCCACGCTTACGGTGGGCTTGACCTCGCGAAGTGCAATTGCCCAAGTGTGGTATGCACAAGTTGGGATTTCCTGCAAAATATTTTGGATCCAAATAGAAAAACCAACAACCCTCTTGAATAATGCCTGAAAAAGTTATTGTAAGAGAAATCAGGTTTGCTCAAGTTCTGCATGTTCTGTAATTCAACGGGAATACTCTTATTCAAATGATTTCTAGATACATTCAGATACTGGAGAACTGAATTAAATAAACACTTTCATTTTCATGTTTCTTGAACCAACTTTGCGAACTAAATTAAATAAACACTTTCGTTGAACTAAATTAAATAAATGCTTTCATTTTTTTAGTAGTGACCACTCGACATGAATCTTACCATGTGGATGAATCTTACCATGTGGGCCCCCTCTTGCATGTAAAACATGTGTTTTCCACTACCTGGATACCCTCGCAACAGGGAGGGCATGCACATTCCATCTATCCCCATCTTGGCATCTGCCTTTGAATTGGCCCAGGACAAGATGATGAATGACTTGGCCCAGGACAAGAATATGGATGAATTCTGCTATTGCATGTATTCTCTACTCTCCTGGACTGTCTAGTTAAAAATTAGACCTGAGGGAGACCTTCACTGGACTGGCTCCTCTGGCTGGTGGGCACATCACACTTTTAAGAAGAGTTTTCAAAATTTATTTTTACTGGATTGCTTAGATTCTTGGTGCCACAGTTGCCTATGGGATGCTCAACTATACCACCGCAAACATGGACAACGTGGTAAGCCATTTCTCCACTTGTTCGGTTCGTTTTTACTTTGTATGACTGGAAATATTATAAGAACATCTTGTTTTCGTTGTCTTCTACGGTGGGGTTGTTTTCATTGTTTTCTGGGGTGGCGGTGGGAAATGCTCTTGAATTTGAGATCATGATGACATTTTACTTGATCTACACAGTTTATGCCATGGAAATTAACACCAGGGAATTCTGGGCACCATCGCCAATTTACATTAGATTCGTTGTAGGCACCAACATATTGACGAAAGGTCGACCTTTGATGGGGGTGCATTTACATAAATACAATGGAAAATGGTTTTGAATTGGGAGCAGTATTATCAAGATTGGCAGAGGCCAAGAGAATATTGAAAAAATAGTAGAATGTAAATTGCTGTCAAGCGTATTTAACAGAAAGAAGTACCAAAATTTACCAAAATTTGCCTCAGAAACCAACTTGCTTCAAACCTGTGTAGGATGATAGTTGCTTAGTAGTTTAATGAACATAGTACCAAATTTATGGAATTGACAGCGAGTTAGCGGGCCCATTTATTTTTGTGACCATGCTTGCATCATATACTGGAAGGTAAGCAGAAGGAAACTAGCATGGAGGTTGAATCTGCCTATTCTTCCTATCTTGGTAAGTTTCTGTGAACCAATTTAAATGAATAAATTTTTTTTTCCCATCTGCAAGTTCATTGTTGACTTATTCTACCTGAAAGAGCTTCTTTAGAAATGTTCCTCTCCTCGAATGCTTGCATAATTGACAGTTCTCAAATGCGTGCAGAATTGACAGTTCTCCCTGCTATGGGCATGGAAGTGGGAGAGTTGTTGTTGGCTTCTTCCACCGGATAGAACCGTTGTTGGCTTCTTCCACCCGATAAAACCTTCTCCGTCTGCAGGGTTCAAAACTTTCTCCGTCTGCAGAGTTCAAAACCCTGATAGATTTGTCTCTATCCGCAGGGTATAAAGCCTTCTCCCCAAGCAGGGTCATAATTTCACTACCACAGGGTTAATTGTTAAACTACTCGTCAAGCACCTAAATGGTAAGAACCAACATCTTTGCGGTGAAACCAGAGGTCACAGGTGGCTGAAGCTATTGGCAGGTGGCTTGGCTAGAGCTATCACCAGAACAAATGGCAAGCTATGAAGAAATGGTACGCTGTCAAAAGCAGCATCCTTACCATACTAATCTAATAAAATAAATCGCAAACATTCAAACATTTAATCTTTGATATTTAATGCTCTTCAAAATTAGCATTAATTGAAGTGTTTAATACAGAAAGTTAGGATATTATTTTCGAAATATTTTAGTTCCTTTCAAACTTTGGATAAGAAAAGCCTTGCATATGTATTTTTCCCTTGATACACGTGAAGTTTCCGATAAGAGGTCAAAAACAAAACTTTGGGTAAATCTTTCATGAAGATAAATTGCCATCGAAAACTTTGGATAAATTTTGGCAAAGCATAAAAATTTTTGGTCAAAGGAACAATTAATTGATCGTCAAACATTCAATCGATTAACTTTGACTAATTTCATAAGTCCATTAAGTCTCTCGTCCTCTAGCTGAATTGCAATATGGACTTCTTCTGAATTACTGTTAATAACATCCATATCATCGATCATCTCAAGGAAAGCCATGAGATCACTATCATGCACTAATGTATGCTATTTCTTTTCTTTGCATCAAGAGAAGCAAATTCGTCATTCCAATACCCATTTTTTCCTTTCTCATTATGAGAAACTTGCAAGGAAATGACCATCTCTAGAAAGAAATGTTGTAATTAAAATACAACAATATATAAAACAATAGAGAGCCTCATTTATATAAGCTAGAGCCTCGCTTAAAAAATGTTGTAATTAAATTTTAAAATACAACAATTTATAAAACAATGAAAAGATCATTTATATAAGCTAGAGAGTCTTATTTAAGAAATGTTGTAATAAAAAGACAAAAACAGTAGAGAGCCTCATTTCAAAAACTACGCACTATAAGTGGTCAATAATATAATATAATATAATAGATAGAGTTTTCCATTTTAGTTAGTCATTATAAGCTATCATTTGTTGTTGTCAACTACTATCAACCCTCACCAACCATGGTATTAACTATAGCTAATTTTGAATAATGATAGTCAACCCATGCTCAACATGGAAAATCATGGTCAATAATGGTTAGAATGGTCAAACATGCTCAATGTGAGCCAACAATGGTCAACATTAATATAACATTGTTAAATAGACATAATATTAATACACTGTCACATTAATTGTTGACCATGATCAAACATAATCTTGGTTAACCATATTCAATCTTAGTCACCTTAACAACCCTAGTAAAACGCATAACAACCTTAGTAAAATGCATAAACCCTATTCAATCATTGTCAACTATGGTAACCAAATCGATCCTATATACATCACCGAATCAATTAACACAACCACATTAAATGTCATTAACATACACTAATCCATGTCATTTTCTAGTTTTATATAGCAATTAGCCTATCAAAATAACGTCGATTAACTTATATGCTAGTATATAGAATCAACAATTCGTGATTCAAATCTTGATACATGTGATACTTTTCTACAGGTCACTCTTTTGTGCTACAGTCCTTTAAGGTTTTTGTCAACAGTCAAAATCTGTTCACTAGTATCACGACGGGTGAAGACTAAAATCTTTGCAAATCGCAATTATCTTAACCGTTAGATTCAACGTCGACTTTTTATACTTTCTTGTACCTATATTTATCTTAATAGCATTTACTATCTTATATTGTTTGCATCTATATGTCTGAGTATTCTTTTACCATTAGGAGGTCTTTCATTTTTGAATTACATAATTTAGCTATATTTATTAATTTTGTATCATATTATATTATCGATGTTTTGAATTGAAATTATATAATATAGTTACAATATATTTAATAAATTTTATACCTTTTCATATAATGTTTTAATATGGTCTAAAAAAGGGCATTTCATTAAATATATATATATATAATATATATATATATATAAATATATATAAAGTAATTTTAAAATATTTTTATATAAATATTAAAATGGAATAAAAATATATAAAATGAAATATTTAAAAATACTATATAGTTAATTATAGTTGAAAATATAGATTATATTTATGTAGTTTGACATTGAATGTATTTTTCTAGATTAATATGTAAATATAGTTTCACATTATAGTTCTATATAGTTTAATGTTTGAATAGATAATTTATTATGGTTTCATGTTTTTTGTTCTCAATATATAATGATTTTCGTTTGGTTTCATTGAGCTAATATTTTGTTTGCCTTCCATTGTCAGTGCTCACAAGGTTTAGAACTTTTTGTAAACATTTGAATGTTGTTTTGCAAAATTATATTTTCTTGTCTCATTGTAATAGATGTTCTATCGAATAATTTAGATGTCTCATTCCATCTTATATGATTTTCACCTATATGTTTGAGTACCATTTTACCATTTATAGGTTTTTCCTTTTTTGAATTATATTTATTATTTTGTGTAATACAATATAACGTCATTATATTTAAATTGAAATTATATAATATAGTTCAAATTATTGTTTAAGATAGGCACTGCATTACAATAATTTCACATCTAATTATAATTTTCACATTAACATGTTAATATTGTTTTGGCTTTCAAATGTAGCTTTTCACATTAATATATTAATATAGTTTGACTTTTTCATATAATATTTTAGTATACGGTTGAAATAAATGTTCAAAAAATAGTTCCACATTCAAATGTGCTTTGTTGTATAATTGTTATTATTTTTCTACACATAAAATAAAAGAGCATTGGACTTTTACATTATTGATTTTGATTGGATCATTAGGTGCCTTTTGGAACTTGTTTTGTATCTTATCTAAGGTTTCCTTCAATTTTCTACAGTTAAGTTTTCATCTTTTGTGTTTTATTAATGAGCTTTCATGCTACCTATGAGACCTGCACTCACACCTATCTAAGACTTTTCTCTTTGTTGCCACTATGGATTATTGGGGGGCCGATGAGTTGGACTATTCGTTGAGCCCTGATTTCAACCTAGCCTTCATATCACAATACGAAGTTGACGCTCGTCCCCTCCCTTGTTGTCATTCCACTCTTTTCACTCTCCATCCCTTATCATATGGCATGCATGTGACCTATTCCCCCATATGTACAAAAAGCATTGTCCCTTCCCCTCTTGGTTTACCATCTTCTCCTCTCCCACATTGCTCCCACTTCACAACCGTAATGTATTTCCTCTTCACCCCTTCCTGCACCTACTAACCAATCTCCCTGAGCAACTCAAATACCTGAAGGCCCAACAGGAAAGAGGAGTAGACATTGTTACTAGTTTAGACAGGACCAAATGAGTTTTTTGGTTCAGAAGGACACCCCTCTCTCTAAGATCTTGAATTTTTCTAGAAAAGCCCTAGTTGGGCACTTTAGCAAAATTCCTATCAAGTTCTCAAGCTTAGGGTGATGACTCTCAGATTCATGGAAGCCACATATTGGATAATTCCCTTCCTATCACTTTCTTCCTCAGGGTTGGATCACCTTCATCTTTATGTCAGAGAAGGAATGCAACTATATCATGGATGCTCCCTAGTCTTTCGACATAGTAGGGCTCCCTCTTAAGCCTTGGTCTATTAATTTTGACCCTCCTATAAGAACCCATGGATTCTATTATGTATTAGACTATTCTCTCAGGGTTTCCCCTCCCACTTTGGAAAAAAGACATTCTTAAAGCTATTGGGAACCAAATTGGCATATTCATTAGATTGGAGCAAAGATGGGAATTTAAGATTAAAAATAATTAAGCCTAGGTATAGGTTGATTTTTTCCCAAATGTGGGTGTCTTAGCAGATATCAAAATTGAATTTCTAGGTTTAAAATGGATCCAAAGGGTTGATTGTCCAGGTTTTCTATTGTGGGAAGTCATGCATCATCAACTTCTATGATTGGTGGCTTCAAGGTTTCTATAGGTATAGCTGATAGTTGTCTCCCCTCATAGTTCTTGCTATTTCTTTCCTCTCCCAATCCCCTCCCCTCCCCTTACTATCACCTCCCCCTACTCCTTCCCTTTTCCCTCTTTCATATCTTGCATCCCCCTTGTCCCATCTCCCCTCACTTCTCTTCTCTTCCTTCCCCTTCGATTCATGCCTCCCTCATTTCCATTCCTTCCCGCTCCCTTCCCTCTTCTACATGTCCCTACCCTACACCTTCCCTCCCATCCCCACCTCCTACTTCCTCCCAGGGGTATAAAGCCTCCTACAATGTTCACTCCTACTCCAAGCCTTCTAACACTCCCCCCTCTTCTAATGGCTCAAAGTTACAATTACCTATTTCTAATCAAATTTTCCACGAGTCTAACCTTCACAAAGCCCAAGAAAGAGATTTTCTCAAGATAAAAAAAAAAAGGGAAACAAGCCCCCCTTTCTAAGGCCCTTAGAGCAGGAAGAATCCTTGTATCCTCCCATAAATGAACCTATTCTCTTTTAATGCTCATAGATTAAGGGACACCTATAATATATTAGAAATCAAAAGGTTTCTTTGTATTCATAATCCTCATGTTGTATTAATGCAAGAGACTATGTGCCCTCATGAAAGAGCGAGAAGAATTCTTGAGGGTTTTCTAAAGTCCTAATATTTTTGTAATTTGGAGGCATCTAGACATTTAGGTGGCCTTATCACTAGTTGTAGCCCTATTTTTCATACGATTTCACCTTCTTCTCTCTCCTCAACAATTCCTCTCAAACTAATATTCAACGAATTAATTGTGACTTATATGTGTTAATATTTATAGTCCATATACTAATTGTCTTGCATATTGAGAGGACTTGGCTCTGGAAAGTGTATTTGAGGACCCATTCATAGTCGTGGGAGGTGATATTAGTTTTTTTACTTCCCTAAGGGAATTTTTGGGGTCTATACCATGCCCAAACCCACAAGATCCTTTCTTCTAGGATTTCCTCTCTAGACACAATCTTATTGATATTGAACTGAATAAACTTCTTCCCACCTAGAGTAATGGGTGTTCTGAAGGAAATGAATTTCTAAAATGTCTTTATCATTTTGTCATTTAAAAATGGATATGGAATTCTAGTCTCACCATCAAATCTAATGTTGAATTAGGAGGATTAGGAGGCTTTTTTTGTCATCAACATATTCTTCTATAGTTCATGTTGAGAGGAAATTCAAATTCATATCCATTTCATTTCAACCCAACTTGGCTTTATCAAGAAGACTATTGTGTGCTCATTCAATATTATTGGAAGCATTTGTCACCTAAGGAGAATATTACATATAAGGAGAAATTCAAGCAAAATATCCTTAATATTGAAAGGATCTCTTAGGCTTGGGCCAAGGCCAATCAAGCTAATATGGAAAATGAAATGATGGAGATTGAGTAGAATCTCAAACACCTCAATTCTATTTCCTTCTTGAGGCTTGTCTTAGCATCGACACTCCAAGAAATGAAATCCCTAGAGGAAAGAAGGAACTTGTTGTTATTATTGGAAGAATAAATATGGTGCTTAAAGAGAAGGGATGTATAGCTTTAATTAGGAGATAATAATTATCTTGTAGAAAAATGTATTACTACACTCTCGCATAGAACATTCAATAGGAGGTCCTCATCTCATGTGAATGGTTAGGGCCCAATAGGTACATCTTATATCTCTGGCATGAAGATTCTTTTTCACGCCTATTTTTGCATTATTCGTTCACCCTGCAGGTCTATTCTCATATTCATTCTAGGTTCAATTCCAAATAAAGATGGTTATTAAACCCCTTAGTTGTCTCCTTAAGGATATGGTTACATGTTAAAACTATGACATCCTATTTTGATCTCACATTCATTCTAATAGATATCATCTAGAAAAATCGTAATGCATTGTTATTTTAAGAAAAGTCTATGTTTACTAAGACTTTTGTAGCTAAAATTATTCCATTAGCTAGAGGATACAATTAAAAGAAAAAATCCACTCCACAAAGGGTGCTTGACATGTCTGATTTGGACTACAATGTTCCATGGGGCTACTTTTATGGTTCTTTCCATGGCCACCCACCTCTTTATGGTCTTTGGGTTGTCATATATTTGAATCAATCTCATTTTATCTATAGTCAATCCTTAATTAGAATATTTACTGACAAAAAGGGGGAATTCTATGTGTTCTATATCCTTCTTCAAATTCCCAAATTGAAGAAACTTAATAGAACAGAAGTCCCTAGTATCTCTAAATTAGTCATTGATTGCGAAAATGGGAGAAATACAATCAAGAACATAGGTTTAGACTCTACCCTCCTTAAAATTCAGGAGCTTAAGTATTCATTTGAATGCATCACATACAAACATATTTTGAGAAAACTCAATGAATTAGTTGATTCTATTTAAAAAGAAGCTTTTTATCTTCCTCTTGGACACTAGAATCTATGAATTTAGTGATGGATAAGAAATTGATGCAATGGAAATGCACATGTAATCCCTATTTTTCTATTTTGTTTTTTCTATTTTTATCTCTTTCTCAAAGGTTCATTGAACAAAAGATACACAACACTGAAATTGGAAATGTACTAACAAATGATAGTATAGATGATGCTAGAAAATTGTACAATTTCAATCTTTCACTAGTCATTTGAAGGCATCTGATATAACAGACCGCAATGTATATATTCCATCATGAATATATAATTATTATTTTTTAAAACAACATAATAAAACTATAGAAAGTGAAATATTCGAAAATACTATATAGTTAAAACTATAGTTGAAAATAGAGATTACATTAATGTAGTTTGACATTGAAATATATTTTTCTAGATTAATATATTAATATAATTTCACCTCATAGTTTTATCTAGTTTAATATAGCTTTATGTTTTAATATATTGTTTAATATACTTTAATACTTTTTTATTCAATATATAATTATCAATATTTATTTTGGTTCCAAGAATACCCTTCCCTTCCTTATGGAACAAGGCCTTCAAAAGTTTCTACCATTTGAGATTATTGAGCTAATATTCCTTTTGCGTCCATTGTTATTGTTAACAATATTTAAAATAATTTGTAAGCATTGAAGTTTTGTTTTGAACCTCTATTATTCTTGTCTCACCGTAATCCATGTTCTATCAAAGAATTTGGATTTCTCATTTTGTCAGTTGATACCAAAAAGAGTTTCTTTATGGGATCCTATCTTAATGATAAAAGCCATATATTTTCTTTTCTTCCTCCTTTTATTGGTTTAAGATACACAATTTATTGTACAATTAGATCAATGATTATGGTTTCTATTCCTACAATGTACTCTCTTTCAAAAAATTATTTAATAATTAATCCGTTTAAAAACTTTACAAATCTTAGATCTATTTGGGTTGGAGATTGGGGCTTCTTCTTTGTTAGATAAATTTATTTCATGGAAATTCGATTGGATACTCCTAAAACATATTTACAAAGAGATGTAATTACACTTTTACATTTGCTACAACATTGATGTGGTTTTGAGGAAAATAGAAATTCCTTATGGTTGCACAAATCCCCCCAAGGGAGGTTGTCTTCTATAAAGGAAAATTTCGTTATTTGTATTTTGACAATGATTATGATGATTACTCTACAGATGTATACACTATCTATTAGTTAGATATTTTGAAAAATATGTGGGGTTTTCATTTGTTTCTATTGTTGACATATGATGTGTTATCACCCTAAAATTTTTGTTTCTAAGCTTTGGAAAGTTTTCCTTGTTTCTAGTCATAGTCTTATAGGTTTTGAGTCATCTCATCTCAATAAGTGTCATTCTCTTTTCCAAAAAAAAAGTTTCACAGGCTCATTCCATGTCCTAAAAGCCTCACCATGTGTTTTGATATCAGTTTGATTCTAACGATTGATGTTAGTCTTGGTCTAATATTTCCATGGTTGTTTTAGAGTCTAATATCTAAAAGAGAGTCTTGTTGGTATGGTCAAATAGGTTCAATACTCTGTTCTTGCCTATCACTGGTCCCACATCACACATAAGTTCCATGTGTCAAACTTGTGTCAAGGTTTTCGTAGTGCAAAACTCACTCTAGGTGTTTTCATAGCGCAAAACCCAGAATTTGCACTGGCTGCACTACGAAATCAGGGATTCTGAACTAGGAGTTTTTGTAGCATGCTACGAAACCCCTGAAGCAGCCTGTTTCAGCATAAAAATATTTGTTTTCTGCTTTTACTAGTCAACTTCCAGAAAGGTTCCTAAGCAACTGAGAACTCAATTTTGAAAACTGAAAGAGGCTTTTCTTCCTAACATACTGAACTACAAAAAACTCTTTCATTTTCTTCAAATGCGTTCTGAGTTGGGAGGAATCTATGGTTAAACTTGTGCTACGAAATTGCTAAAAGTCAAGCTTTGTCTTCTGGTTTTAACGGTGTTTTTCAAGATCAGTTTCTAGTCACAGGAAAAGGTATTTTGGAATTTTGAAGGAGGTTGCTCTTCATCAACTCTCCAGCTACAATAACCTATCTCACTCTTCATAAGTGTTTTCAGTTGGGAGATACTAAGCTTTCTTTGAAACCCTAATTTCAGAGAATGGATTTTTCCTGTTTTACATGTGTTTTTTAAGGACAGATTCTGGACAGATGGAGAAGTATTTTACAAAACCAAGGGAGGTTTTTGTTCTAGACAACATGGAATACAAAAACCTCCTTTAGTTTAGTAAAATGTGTCATGGATGAGAAGATAAATTCTTTGTCCCACGTGCCATTTTAAAGGATCCTAAACCTAAAAACAGGGAAACATGTTCCCTAATTTCTAGGGTTTGTCATCAGCAGTAAGGTGACAACGTGGGAGGCTTCATCAAATTCGACCTTCATGAGGTTGCAGCATCAAATAATGCTTTCAATGTTTAGATAAGGTTGTTGTAATCATAATAAGGAGTTACACTCCTAGTTGTATTAGGTCACTAGCACTGCTAGTTAATAGCTAGTTCTAATTAATGGTTTGTTTTATGATTAGAATAGGTGTCATTCATAGAAAATTCGAATTCTCTTGATGCAGGATGAAGGAATACATGTTGTAAATGCTATATATAGAGCAAGAGGTCAAATTAGCAAGGGTTGGAGACTTTTTGGCTCAGCTACTACTCTATGTGCAGAATGTGTATATTTTTAACCTAATGCAGAATTTCTACTTAGACAACTCAAGATTCATGAAGAGTTATTGTATGTTCTTGTTTTGATGGCATCTTCCAACACTTACATTGCAGTGGTGTTTACTTATGATACTCATAACTCATCAATGATGCTCTGACTTCCTTCATAGATAAACTAATTGTGTTTCACTGTTTTGTATTTCTGCACTTGAACTCTATAATGCCTTGACTTCCATTCTAGGTAGAATGTTTTGGCTTCACTACTTAGCATTCAAAGAGAGTTTTTAATGTCTTATTGTCTCATGGCTTTCCTCTTTCACTTACTTGCAGTAGTATGAATACATATTACTTAGAACTCATCAATGATGCTCTAACTTCCTTCATGTATTTATAAACTGTGTTTCCTTGCATTGTATATTTGTTTTGTTGATGTATAAAAACTCTCTACGCCCTCTCTTCATGTTAAGCTAATCTTGTTGTGGTACTAAAACATACTTTGACTCCATAGCCCAATGGTAGCCAACCTTCATCTTTCAACCTATAAACATATACAATCACAAACCATAGAGTTAGTCATCTATCCATATGTTTAATCAAAATCATTAACCCTTTGAGAGAGCCCTCTCAGGCTGAGGAGGCTAAGCCTTAGCTAAAAGATTGGTTTGAAATAGTTACACTGAGATAGTTTGATCAACAGCCTATCAGGGTCCTATTTTGGTGATAACATGATGTATGACATTGACATTATTTAAGGACCAACTTATCTATCTCATCAATGATGGTTTGAACTTTGTTTGGACGCTTAACTAAATTGAAAATTTTCAATTTCTAAATCCCTATAACAAATGAATATTGGACTAATCTAAAGATTACTAGGGATTCAAATGGAACTTGTTGCATGATATTTCTGCATAAATTAATAATAAATTCTCTATCCACAATTCTCTTCAAACATTTCAAGGGAAATTACTTATGTGAAACTACATGGAAGTTCCATTCAATATATATGACTTTTCAACTAGCTTTTGTGATGCAAAAGTCACTAATAATGTATCCATGTTGGAGAACTCTAGGTTCCAATTTTCATCACTTGAGATTGCAATGATTATTAAAAGTGAAAATGTTTCCCCACTTGTTCCAAATATATATTTTATTCATAAAATTCTACCACTTCCTATGGATATCATTCCTTAGGCTTTAAAGCCTTAAAATATCTATTCTAAGACATTTTGAAAGATGTCACAATTGTTTCATTATTTTTTATTGTATCCTGAAAATTGTTTGATAATAATATTCTTGCATAAATGGTTGAAATTTTGTAACCTTTGATTGCCAATGTTGTGTCAACCTTTTCTCAACTTCCTTCTAGAGAATATGTACTATTCCCTATGAAATCTATCCATACTCTCTCACTTGGAACAACATAGGTATTACATTATCATTTTCATTATTTTTGTACATTTTGTTTTATTGTATTAATTATTTAATTCATGTTTTATTGATACTTAATTGTAGAGCAATATTCCATTCAATAATTTTAGACAAATAAATGTTTATTATAAACAAGAGAAGTTATTTTCCTTCCTCAAGTTAAAGTTGGTCCATCTAATTGGAAAGAAAATGTAATTTTTAATGTCTTCAATTTATTTCTCATTTTTACAAGTACACCTATCATTTCAGGCATATATTTTCTTAAGATAAACATCTCTAATTTTTTCAAATAATAATATTATTAGATGAAACTAAATTACAAAAATGGGATCGAATAGTTTTATTGATATAAAAGTGTAGGGACATGGTGTCATTCAACATGTCACTTCACATCATGTTCAAGCTCCATTCCAAATAAATGGTGACATTCAATAGGATGCTTCACATCATGTTTAGCCTACAGTTCATGTTGATATAGAACATGAAAGGATTTTCCTTCATTTTTTTTTATATATATAAGTGCTCAAAAAATTTAAACCCAAGATAGGTAATTCTCTATTGTATAAATGTGTCATTTTTGCAATAAATCTTATCCTAGTATACAAATTGTTAGAAGGTTGAAAGGAATTATTTGTAACTATGTAAGAATGAGATAGGTTTTCATTGTTTCTCTAATTTTAATAATATGGATCCTAGTGAACAACCTCATGTTCTATGAATTCTTACCCAAGTTGAATAGATGTTAATAGTATGGTTTTATTCGATAATGTAGGTGGCACACACTTGTGGTGGCCAATATAAATATAGTGGCCACACAATTATCTTTCCACGAGATATATTTATG
Organism: Pinus taeda; assembly: GCA_000404065.3. NCBI lineage: Eukaryota > Viridiplantae > Streptophyta > Pinopsida > Pinales > Pinaceae > Pinus > Pinus taeda. The sequence continues at coordinate 69,775 of APFE030793307.1, forward strand.
ATTACAAAGAACCTTACATGATGTGTTGAACAACTTAACCTCCTAATTGTGAGAATGCAAGTTACAGAATCCAAATATTATGAATTTTGTGTCAAGAGAGCACACATGATGGATGCACCTATTTATAAAAATATAATGGATAATATTATAGGGATGTTCAAATTGACATGGATTCAGTGGCTACTCTCTTGTAAAAATTAACTAATGTGTATATAAGGTTGTAATTTTTTTATTGTGATATTGATTAAATAGAGAGAAATGATGCTAGACAATGAATAATTTGGCCCTGATCATTTGCACTCTCATCCATGATATTTTGTTTCTCAACTACCAAATGAATGAAGGGAAGGGGAAAAATTAAGAATTTATTGAAAATGTAGATTGTACACCTAATCAACCATTACACAACCAAATATTGTTTCATCTCCCATAAATGAATATAATACTAAAGGTTTATTAGACATGGAATTTCCCACTTTATTCCCTGCCATTGATGTTGATTGGTTACATCCAAGCATTTGTAATGTTGAAATGGATGAATATGGTTTTCATCTACTCAAATACTTTGATCAAAGATTTGGAAGGAATCCTCAGTTTTGGTATTTCCTGTTGAACACGATTATGCATCATCAGAGCTAGGAAACAACTTCATTATCTATACAAAATAATTGGTCTAGGTTTGTCTTTGCCCATATTTTTTAATTATTCTTTATGGATTTGCAAATCTATCTATTTTTATATTTGGTTGATATATATTATTATATTTTTTTT
>APFE030793311.1:0-10381 GCA_000404065.3 Pinus taeda
GGGGGTGAATCAATATTATCAGATCAAAAACTTTTTCATTTTCATATTCAGATACGTATACACTACTTCAGATATGTTAACCCGCGTATATACGCAATTGTGTCTAAAGAAACCAGTGTATATAAGAGAACTTATAATTCTGTTAGTCCAGTAAATGTTGATCATTAATTAGTGCATCAGAACTTTATTAACCATATAAACAGTAAATAGATGCTGTAAAATAGAACATATCATCACACACAACAAACACACATGAACACCAAAATGTAAGGTGGAAACCCAATGTGGGTGAAAACCACCTGCTACAATTTGTCTCTATCTTCTCTTAATTAGAATCTTCTTTTTACAATGTATATGTATTGGTGCAGTCTTATACAAGTATGCAGGCTGCTACCTGCAGAAGGCTACAATCTTCTCTTGTTCTCTCAATCAAACATCACGTATATTTGCATCAATCAATCTCCTTTGTACAAACAAATACTGAATCAACTAATCACTTCTCAGAATGTTGTAACCGGAAAATAGTAACAGTAACAAGACACCAATTCTCAACCCAGAACAATGCAGCAATAAACAGAAGCAACTAAAGCATATTTCGTGAGACGTACGCTACTTCAAAATATAGAAACTTGTATACATACACTTCTGTCTTGAGGTCAACCAGCATATACACTGTTTTGACTTACTGAACTAGCGTGTATACGCGCTTCTACTATGTTGATCCTGCATATAGATCTATAAAAGATAATTTACCCTTTTCACTTGTTCAGACATCAATTATACCCAGATTATCAAATTTATAGATCTAATCATGTGCCAAATATAACAAATCAAAACCACACAATGATACTACTATTCAAGCCTTAAGATATTGATTCATCAATAGAACTTATCCATCTTTTAGCGCTCAGGTTCCTCCTTGGTTCAGATCCGGCAATGCACCATAATCCAATTCTAGATCTTGCTTCTCATAAGATATTCAATACTTCCATCAATGCCTTTTCCTAAAGATCTCCTTCCCCTTTTATAGTCTTAGGCCTTTCTCAATACCATGGTTCAAAACCATTTAGAACCAATACTAGGGACCCAATACCTGGGTTCAACACTTTGGATGCAATACCAAGGTCCAAAACCACAGGTTCAAATATAACGGACTAAATATCATGGACCAATCATAAGTTCTCCCACATGTACGCACTTTTCTTTGAATGAAAGTGCGTGCATACGTATACGCACCTTTTGATCGGTAATCCCGTGTGTATACATGACTTTGTTAAGAGGAACCTACGTATACCTTATTTTATTTCATTTTGAGAGCCTGAGCTGTGATCTTCCATTTAAGTGAGTTGCCATCAAGGACAACACCTATGTCATAGAGTCAAACTTGTGTCATAATGCCAACACTATACAAGTATTTCTATGTGACGCTTGTTTGGGTTATTTGCGAAATAATTTTTGGATTTTATGTTTGATAAATATTTTGCATAAGATGGAAATAGTGTTATGCATAAAAGATTACAAGTATAGCTTGAGGAAAGCAAGGACATGTACAAAGAAAGGCATGTCAAGCACCAGTTTGATCATGATTTCCAAGTGGAAGATCAAGTTTGTTTGTGTATCATCAAGGAGAAACTTTAAGATAAATATCGTATGAGCCACCAAGGAAATATGGTGATGAAGGGAATGTTCAGATTCCATCCATTGAAAACTTTGCTCCTAAATAGTTAGAAGAATTGTAACATGCACAATTCTTGACACAAGCATAAAGAATTCACCTAAAGGAAATGTGGAGTACCTTGAACGAGTCCCAAAGGAATCAATTTAAATAGAAAAAGGAAATATATATCGGTAAAGTAAAGGAGTTGTTTCCTCACTTATTTGCTGATTGAAGATAGACTTTTGGAGGTCCAAAAAGTTCCTAGTGTGGAGGTATGATTTGAAGATAAAAAATAGGCTAAAAAAATAAAGTTCTTATAATCTCCCAAAACTAGCACCATATTGTAGTGGTCTTTGTCCTAATTCCAGCGTCACTTGAATCACCTCAATCTGACATCGTATAAGGAAGTTATGATGTTTTGAAGTTGTGGCCAAGCAACTAAAAGGTCAAATAATAGGGTTGACTGGTCAGACCATACAACCGATGTCATGATGAAATCAACATGCTAATTAGGCATACAAGAGATAGGAGGACCAATCCTGGCTTGTAATGTGGAAACTGTGTACTAAGGCAGGCAGCACGATTTTATTGGTTAGAAGTGTTATGAGGTGGACTAATGATGAGGTGCCTGTAGCCCAATCAGAGGGTGCCAAGTGGCCCTGAGTGGTTGCTCAAATTTTTTTATAAGGGCAGACTGGCCTCAGTGGGCTTCAACCCCTCGACCTCCAGTAACATAGTCTAACACATCATTGATACGCCACACACATGTCTCCTAACATATATGGTATGTTGTTTATATTTAAAATGGTGCTGTCAGCAGTTTAGGGGTCATGTGATTAGCCCTTGCCCTAGGTTATATGCCATCATGGAACCCACGACGAAATGGCAGAGTAGTCAAGCCAATGGTGGTAGGTGGTTAGCCTCGACACCCGATCCTCTCAAACCGCATATGACTAGTCACCAGGGAGTGGGAGCTAATCCAATGAGAGATGGAAGATATGCCTTGGCCCCCGGTTCTCAGCAACAGTTATGCCCATTAGCGAACAATGAGGACCTATAGACGGGAGGGTGGGTGGTTAGCCCCAACCACCAACCATATTATTCCATGTGACAAAAAAATGATAGAGAGAGGGCTTAATTGACAGGGGTGGTCTATTAGCCCAACCCCCAGTAATATGTGCCCATACGACCGCCATTAGTGGTGGAAAATTTGGCGCTTAAGAGTTATTGGCGTGGTTAAGGATACGACAATTTCCCCCTTTTGTGGCAGGAAATCCTATAGTTCTAGGCAAAATTTTCACTCAATGGTCTGTCAAAGGGATGAATTCATTGCCCATATAGCAAGTTTTCCCATTTTGTAGGATAGTTAGCACGAAAAAATTCGAGGAGGCATAACTTGGTGTATTTTTAGTCTTTTGGACATTAAGAAGAGCCTAGATAGGGGTTTTTGAGTGTTATGAACTCAATGGAAACATCAAATATCTGATTTGAGCACTATATGATGGAAGTTTTGTAGAGTTAATCCTTTAGTTCTAGAGACGAAGAGAGTTTTAAGGCCAGATGGAGACATATTTGAACATGGAAAAAGTCTAGATAGAGGTTTTCGAGCCTTCCAATTACATCTACAGTAGATGTTACTTCAATCAAGCATTTATTTCAGTCGTTTCTTAGTGTGCTTATGCGAAAATCCCTTTTGAACACTTCATTGTGAAGTAGATGTATGTTTACCTTTTTATATCTCAGGTCGAGTATAGGGACCTATTATGAGAGAGTCCTTTTTATGCTGATATAATCATGAATCACTATAGGGATTCATTTTTTTAACTGATATTTCTTTGTATAAGATTTTTCTTTGTAGGAGAAACAATGCCACTCTAGACTCATCAATTTATAATATGCTCATTTGCTGCTCAGACCAATAAAGAGGCATAGCCATTGGAGTAGGTCCCGAAAACATACCTCAGGAGGGATGATCTCCATTATCGCTTGCTTATTTCTTCTTTTCATGAATATAATATTGAGTTTCATATGAATTTGTTGCACTTTCATGTTGATGTTAAAGCTTAACCACTCATCTTTGAATAGGTTTCAAAACTAATTTTACATTGAAAGACCCAAGTTTATCAGGGTTGCAAAGTGTCAGAGGACAATTGATGTTTCATTTTTGGATCAAGAATTAAAGGATAATTTAGACTTTTGAAAGGATTATTGGTTGTACTTAACCTAAAAGTATTATTTACTCTTGTTAAGGATTGATGCTAGTTTGATGAAGAATGGGAGAATTACATCTATATGATTAAATGATCTAGTATTGTATTGAGGGAGTATGAGTCTGATATATTGATATGGTCATATAGCTTATAGTTAAGAGATCATACAACTAAATGGGCATAGAAATATTTAATGGAGAATTCTAATCAGGAAAGAGTTCCCTGGTGGAACAACTATATAAAGAAAATTCTAGGACAACTTAAAATAATGATTTTTTTCTAGCGAGATTTATCAATTAAATTTTTTATCTGAGATGTTTAGAAAAAAAAAGGTTTGAAATGGACCAACAAATGTATACTTTGTAGGAAGGAGGAAGAGACTATACAACATCTATTTATACATTGTCCTATCGTACAATCCATTTGGAAATGACTAAAAGCTAATTTAAATTGTTGATGAGTTTGGAAGGGGATTACATCGGACGAAAGCTTATGGTTTTGGATTAAAAGCTTCATCGATTCTAGTTTTAAATTCCTTTCTTTTTCTATTTTCTGTGGAATTTGGTTGTTGAGATATAAAAATTTATTCCATAATTCTTGTATTGACTTTTCTTTGGGAACTCATAGAATTAGTAGGTCCTTCTTGGGGTAGATTGTCTCAGTAAATAGAAATAAGCAAAGACATATAAAATATTTTCATTTTGAATAAAACACCCCTTTTTGTTTTTTTTCAGAGCCTGGAAGCAAGGTCATTTTGGAGTACCGATGGTTCTACACCTATGATCTTCTCATATTTTTTTTTTTCTGATGTTGTTCCTAGGGAATGGAAATAACCAAAAGGCATATAACTGACTATTCTTTACAGGCTACTTCATTTTGCCTTATTGGATATTATAAAGGGGATGTAAGTTTATGGTTATTCAAAGAGAACTATTAAAGGGGAAAACAAAATATTCTAGTTTCATTGTCTACATCTTGAGGCTTGGAGCATAAAATTTGAGCTTTTTCAAAAGAATTTGATGAATCCCAACTTTATCACATTTTTAGGGAAAGCAATTGTTTGGTTGATTTCTTATCACAATAGGAAATTTAGTTGGGGAAAGGTTTTTCTTAGAATATAGAATTAAGGAATAATCAAGTGATATCCCATTCCTCTATCTTTTTTTTTTATTCTTTTCCTTTCTCTATTTCTTTTTAGTATTCTTAGTATTAACTAGAATCAAGATCTAAACTTCAAATGTTGTGATGTCATTATAGTAGGAGAATTCTAAACTTCAAATGGTTTGATGTCATTATAGTAGGAGTTCTGTAAAAGAATTAGACATTATATCTTTTGATTTTCATAAATAACAAAGGTACATTTTTCTTTCAGAAAAATTTAAAAATTAAAATTGTCAATTAAGTTGTTAAATATTTTTTTTTTTGAAATCACACTTCCAGAATTAAAATCACACCACACTTACAGAATTAAAATTACACAACACTTGAGACTCTGAGCTATGGAGCATGATCAACCTTGACCTAGCCACCGCTGCTTCTATAGAACCCTCCCTCGGCAGCCTCCTGCTGCTGAGGCCAACCAGAAAGAGAGTAGAGAAAGCTCTACATGGTTAGCCTCTTCATTTGGTTAAAATCTGAGTCGTCTAGCATGGACGCCGGAGGGGGCCCTCGGCCTCCCCTCTCTCCTGAGATCGCTACGTTTAAATGACCGGTAGCCTCCTGTGGCAAGAGGAAAGAAACCCTGAACCAACAGAAATTTTTTAAGAAAGCCAAATCCATCCCCTTTATAGAACTACCTGCGGAACACCCATGCCAAACTGCGCTAAATCTAGCAGAACGCAGGCTTATTGGTCAATTTATGGGCCTCTGGCCCTCTCCCAAAGACATTGATGGATGGGTCCAGAGAAATTGGAGGCCCCTTGTCTCTAAAGGAATCCGAAGTCATCTAGTAGGCAGAGGATATTATGCGTTTGTCTTTGAATCAGCAGAAGATAGAGATCTTATCTTCCGAAACGGTCCATATTTCATGGGCCCCCAAGGGCTCTATCTGAATAAATGGACGCCAGAATTTGATCCTTCCCAGGATACTCATTCATATGTTCCCATCTAGGTAAGTTTACCCCACCTACCACTTCATTTCTGGAACTCGGAATCCATGGAAACAATTGGGAACAAACTAGGAAAATACATTGATAAGGCTGAAAGGAGAGAACAATACTCGTGTGCCGGAATATGTGTTGAAGTCGATCTGGAGATAGGGTTGCCTAAGGAAATTAAGCTTACCATAGCTGGTTAGTCTCACATCCAGGAACTTGATTATGAATAGCTTCCCTTCAAGTGTCGACACTGTCACGGCTATGGTCACTTCACTCGAAACTGCAAGAAGAAAGCTGAGGAAAGAAAAGAAAAAGATAAGGGCGATTAGTGGACACAAGCCTGAAAACCAGGCACATCGAAACACACAAATAGAGCGAAAAGGAGAGGGGGAAATCCAAAGAACAGAGGACCCTCTGTTGGGAAGAAACTGCCCGAAGACCAAGACACAACAAATGCCACCATCTCTTCAAATCCTTTTGTTGCACTAATCCCTCTAGATGACCAACCAGAACTTGAAGAGGGAGAGGTGCAACAGAATATGGAACAAATATTAGAAGTAGAAATAAACTCAGGACCTCAAGAACAAATAGGAGAAGCCACTACAAAAATCCCTTGTGTAGATGCAACCTAGCAAGAAAATTAGGATCCTCCAGTAGGCGCCATTTCTCCACCCTCATATGCAGAAATGACTAAAAAGAAAAAGTTGATAGACAGTCTTGGTTCTTCTGAAGAGGATTCTTTTGAGCGACCCAATAAAAGGGCAAGAAGGAAGTCTTGCAAGGATATCAGAGAAGAAGAGGCGGAAGGATTAAAGATGCAGGACAGTCAGTCCATAATTGAAATGTCACTAGGCAGAAACACAAGGACACGACCCACAAAGGGAGGGTCTACTCCTTCCTTCCGCAATAAATAATGTAGATTGTCTCTTGGAATTGCAAGGGCCCGGGGATGAAAGCTAAAGCAGTAAAAGATTTATTAAAATTGGAACCCTTAGATATCCTCTTGCTTCAAGAGACAAAGATAAAGGAAGATGCTCTTCTATCATTAAGTCAAACCAAGTGGAAAAAGAGCTCAAGAAAAGTGGTTAGCACCCGAGGTACTTCAGGGGGCCTTGCAACCTTATGGTCGGAGGATATGTTTCAGCTAAAGAGCACCTTTGCAACCCAACACTAGATATACACAGATCTTCTACACCTCCCAAGTAAGACTTCTTTAGCTCTCTTCAATCTATATGTTCCTGTTAATTTTCTGGAAAAGAAGGATTGTTGGCATATACTCTCAAATTTCCTAGAAATCTGCTCCCCCCCAAACATCATTCTGGTTAGGGACCTTAACATCACACTAGATCCAAAAGAGGAAAAAGGTGGAGTATGGGGTAAAGATTCCTTCTGTGTCTCAGTGGAGTCTCTGATTCTCGCATGGGACCTACTTGACCTCAAACCCAAGAAAGGTCATTATACCTGGACCAACAATAGAGTTGGTAATGCCAACACTACTGCTCATCTAAACTGGTTTCTTGTTCAAAGTACTTTGATGGAGGGGAAGCATTTAATCTCTTCAGAAATCCTTCCCAAAATAACATCTGATCACAATCCCATATCACTGCTGATAGAAAAAGAGAAGGACTTGGGACTTATTCCCTGTAGATTCAACCCTCTATGGGTCTCAAGAGAGGGCTTTATGGACGTAGTGACTCTCGCTTGGTCACAACCAGTTGAAGGATCCCCCAATTTTGTGTGGGAGCAAAAGCTCAAGAACACTAAGTTTGCACTAAAATCCTGGGCAGAAAAAAAAAAAAAAAAAATAATAATAAATAAAAAAAAAATAAAAATAAAAATAAAATAAAATAAAAAAATAAAAATAAAAATAAATAAAAATCTTTATCCACTCCAATGAGCACTAGAAAAAATGTTGTACAGACTCTAGCCGAGATCCAGTTGGACATGGAAGGAACTGAAATCACCAAAGCTCAGTTGCTTCTCGAACAGAACACCCAGTTCAACTCTTTTCTTTCCTTTTGAAAGGAAGAGGAATACTGGTGCCTTAAGTCTTGCAGCCTCTGGCTGCAATCTGGAGACAGAAACACAACTTTCTTTCATAGACGATGCAGAGCTCGTCTGTCACAGAATCACATTTCAAAAATATCCATCAGTGAGGGGAAAGTTATCAAAGGACAACTGCTCATAAAACAAGCTGTCACATCCCATTTTCAGCATCTCTCCTAGGAGGATTGTTCTTCCGATGAAGACCTGGCTACTAAATTTTTGTCAAATATCCCCTCACTTGTCACAACAAATTTAAATGATGGTTTATTGAAGCCTTTTATAGAAAAAGAGATAGCGGAAGTAATTTGGTCAATAGTGCCAGATAAAGCCCCTGGGCCAAATGGCTTCACCATTCATTTTTACAGAGCTTGCTAGAATGTAATAAAACTTGATCTCTTCAAAGTGGTAAAAGCCTTTCAAAAGAAAGCTAAAGTGGGAGGGTGCACCAACTCCACCTTCCTTGCCCTAATCCCAAAAGAAGTTAACCCTAAGACTCTCCACAGATTCTAGCCTATCTCTCTCCGCAATGCCTCCTATAAGATCCTTGCCAAACTCTTAGCCAATAGAATCAAGCCTCCGTTAGGGAACCTAATCTCCCCTCTGCAAGTTGGTTTTGTCAAAGGAAGACACCTTATAGAAAACGTGATCCAAGTGTAAGAAGCCCTCCACTCTAGCCACACTCAAAAGGAAAAATGCATGCTCATCAAGCTAGATATGTCAAATGCTTTTGACCGGGTTAAACTTTCATTCCTTTATAAAATCCTTCTCTCCTTCGATTTTAGTGTTGAGTTCGTCAATTTGATAAAATCCTACACCCACAAACCTTGGATAACACCCCTGGTCAATGGCAGGTGTGCTGACTTTTTTGAAGCTTGGAGAGGGCTCCGCCAAGGGTGCCCATTGTCTCCCTTTCTTTATATCTTGTTGGCAGAATCCCTAAGTTGAAAGCGAACAACAGAAAGGAAATCAGGTTCTATACTAGGCATCAAGGCAGCAAGAGGAGTTGACCCAATAAATCATGCCCTTTTTTTGGATGATCCTCTCCTTTTGGGAGGTGCCTTGATTAAGATAAAAAAGTTTTCAAAGAAATTCTTCATCACTACTGCTCAATCTCAGAAGCCTTGATCAACAAAAGAAAAAGCATTGTCTACCATTGGAATGTAGATCACCCAACTATCCTTCAAATTGCCTGCACATTGGGTTTCCCTGGCTATGAGAATTGGGAAAAGATCAAATACCTAGGCCTTCCCTTAACACTGGGACAAAGCCCTCCCTCCCTCTCGACGGAAGTAATAAGCAAGATAAAAACAAAAATAGCACACTAGGGAGGCCAATGGCTTACAAAGGCTAGTAAGATGGTTTTGATAAAGGTAGTCCTCTCCGCCCTCCACATATTCCAGTCTTCCCTCCTACTGGCACCCAAGACTATCACAGAACAGATCTCCAAGCTCCTCTGGGACTTTCTTTGGAACAGAGGCAAGGGAAATCAGAGCAAGTTACATCTTGTAGGTTGGGATATCCTAAAAGGACCACTCTAGCAAGGCAGGTTACACATACGAGATCCAGGCTTGCCAAATTTGGCTCTTGGTGGAAAAATCATATGGAAAATGTACGCAGATAAAAATCATCCTATCAATAAGATCTTGTAGAAGAAATACCTAAAGGGAAGCTCACTGACAAACCTAACAACAGCATCTACTCTAACAGGAACAACAACATGGAATTTAGTCAGAGGAAGCATCAACCATGTACAACAACATTTATATAGAATTCCAGGAAATGGACAAAGAACATTACTGTGGGAGGATACTATACAAGGGAATGCCCCTTTGGCCACCTTAAACTCCTACAATGATATAAAGATCTGGCTAGTGAACAAAGGTCTCCTTCGGCTAGCAGATATTTGTTCTTTGGACAACAAAGGGAACTGGGCAGGATGGAATTTTTAAGGGGTTCCCGTCCACCTAGAATCCCAAAAAAAATTGTTCTGTACAACACTCTCTAGTCTTGCCCCGGTCCATCGCTCATCTAAAGACAAATGGGGGTGGGGAAGAACCAGAATACATACAGCATATCAAGGGTTCTCCTCTTGACAAGCTATACATGCCCCTTTGCTAACTCCGAAGCTCTGGAAATTTGTTTGGTCCCCCTTTAGTCTACGAAAGGTGAATTTTTTCACTTGGTTACTCATGCACAAAAATGCTCTAACAGGAGAAAATCTAACCAAAAGAGCATTCCACGGCCCCTTTAGATGCAGCCTATGCAATTCTTCTTCCAAAATCTCTGACCACTTAATGGTTGACTACGATTTCACACAAGCAGTCTGGAAGATGGTCCTCCACGGACTTAGTGTCCCCCCCCCCCCCCCCCCC
>APFE030793316.1:18646-63271 GCA_000404065.3 Pinus taeda
GACATTTTTCTAGCTAAACGATAGCAATAACTCCCATAGGTTCGATAAAGCCCTTGGGTCACATTTCGAAAGTGTCATTAAATGTAAAATATGAATGGGTTATCAAACAAATCACTTTTCTAACGATTATTATAAAAAGCAACTTTATTAGATAGATTATTAGAGAAATAATTATTTTTAAGTGCCTATGAGATCTAAGAACTAGAATTATGGCATAAGATGGCTGACATTTTGATCTCTAACGATTGATATCAATATATATAAAATATTTCTTAATGAATGCATTATATGGATGGATACTCATATACATAAAACCCTTCACAATGAAAGCATCCATATGTTCGATAAAGCCCTTGGATCACATTTCGAAAGTGTCATTAAATGGATGGATACTCATATACATAAAACCCTTCACAATGAAAGCATCCATATGTTCGATAAAGCCATTGGATCACATTTCGAAAGTGTCATTAAATGTAAAATATGAAATGGGTTATCAAACAAATCACTTTTCTAAGGATTATTATAAAAAACAACTTTATTAGATAGATTATTAGATAAATAATTATTTTTAAATGCCTATGAGATCTAAGAACTAGAATTATGGCATGAGATGGCTGACATTTTGATGTCTAACGATTGATATCAATATATATAAAATATTTCTTAATGAATCCATTATATGGATGGATACTCATATACATAAAACCCTTCGCAATGAAAGCATCCATATGTATTAGAATAATAGGAGTGATAGTAGTATAGCTCCGCTTTGATCCTAATGTTATCATATTAGAGCAATGTATCTCTATGTTGGGATGTTGGTGCACTTTATTTTGTTATGTTCATGTTACATCTATGTCTTTTGTGAATACTAAGAGTTGTGTTTTTCCTCAATATAATGAGAAAGGTAGTAAGAGTTTTGTGGAGATGGAATGATGATGACGATTAATGTCCATTGACACCAATAAGGTTGATCGAACTTTATGAAAAAAATTAGAAGCTTTCCTAAATCACTATAGCTTTCTTGATATAACAAGTCAAAAAGGTTGGTAGTGTGGCAGATCTTTGGGAGATGAGAACATATGTGATTAAGAGTTGGGAAATCCAAGAGAGTTATTTTCATCTTCAATCCTCTTAGTATCACAAAATTGACAAATTCTTCCTCCCGATGGTGTTTTTGGAATAGAGAAACATCCGGTTTGAATTCAAAGCTCATGAGATTAGTTCTTATCTTTGCAATGTTAATTTTCTTCTTAGCACTAGTCAAGACAAAGATAATTATAATTAGAGAGAGTGAGTTTTCTCACCTCCTTAAAATACCCTAGTTTTGAGAGTGGGGTTGATCACCTCCTTATAATATCTTAGTTCCCTTTTCACTTGTAGCTCTTTATCATCCCACATTTTTTCCTTAAATTGGGAAGTAATAGTTTTTTTAGTATTATCTTTATTCTCCAAGATGATCTCCTCCTTTAACCCCCAAAAGTGGAGGCATGACTGACATCTTTGTTCCAGTCCTGCTTGAGCGAGAGCTAGGAGATTTTGTTAGAATCACAAGCATTTAGAGAGAATCTCTTGGTTTCCATGTTATAAAGCTTCTTCTTATACATCAAATAGTGTAACCATATTTTCAATAATAAAAAATAATGAAAAATATTAAAATGATATAAAGAAAATGAATATACAAATAAAATATTTTTAATCAAAATAATGTATTTATTTTCATTTTTATTACATTTTTCTCGATAAAAATAATTTTTAAAATTATTCTCAATCCTATTTAAACCATCCCTTATTCAGTTATAATAATGTTATTTTTTGTATCAGATAAGTAATTATCTAATCACTGCTTCAGATATCTAATTATCTAGTCACAACCTCTCCGTACGAAAGGCCGTTCATTTATGAAATAAATAAATGGGCCTTTTCCTATATCCTTATGTGCAAATGAATTATAAAATTTGTAACAACCTCTACAGTTATTTTAGTCATTTTTTAAACTTATAATATTGTTCTCTAATACTAAATTTCACATTCTCATCCTATGGAAGGATCATCCGCTGAAATTGCAGGAAGCATGCATTTGGTGGAATAGAACAGAACAGCAGCAAGAGAAGAAATGATACTAAGCCAAAGAAGGAGGAGCACTTTTTAGGTTACAGTTGAATGTGTTTTGGCTCCAAACTTCCACATGCTTCATCAAAAGAAGCATCATATCAAAAATTGCAGGAAGCATAAATTTGGTGGAATGGAAAGAAGAAGCACGTTAGTTGATTATGAATATTTTTGGTTGAGTGAACTTCTTGTCTGTTTACAAATATGCCGAGAAGGGAAAAACCTATAAGTGGAGCATTTCTATGACCTCCACGTGACAGTCCTGAGCTAAATACGCCGGGTCTGTTAACACAACTCGCTTGCATTTTAAGACATCCCGTTCACTATTTAGAATAACTTATTTTAAACCAAAACACCACAGGAAATAGGTACTGGACTATTTAGAACAAATTATTTTACACCAAGACACCACTGGAAATAGGGGCACTATTTAGAATAAATTATTTTACACCAAAACACCACAGGAAATAGGAGCCGTAAAAATCACCTCATGTTTAGATTACTCTTACTTTAAATTAAAGGCAAAGAGAAGAGACAGAATACATTATTTAATTCGTAACTTATCATATTTGGAAGGAACCAAAGAAACCTCGTTTCTGCACTTGTTTCTTATTTCTGGTCAGTAATACGTTTCTGGAGAAACACCCTTTGTGAGGTGTTATTGTGGAAACCTGCCTGATTATTTATAATACTGTTTATAGTTTTCGACCATAGGTTCTGCCTGATAATATCAATGAAAATAGGAAAAACACAAAAGTAAAATGGAAGAACAAGATCTAGATCCATTTACATTTTATTTTATTTATTTTTCTAATTTTCTCTTCTATCATTAAATTTCCTTGTTTGTAATTCCTCTTTGACGCTTTAATTTCCATAATAATTTCCATATAGCATAACATGTTAAGGTCATTTTTAACTGGATTGTAAATTGGATTGAATACAGAATAGTTCGATGAAATTCTTTCGTTTGCAAATTAGTCGTTGGAGTTTAACCACAGTGGTTTGTTCATTAGTTAGTGGTCAGTAGTTTACTCACACTTACTTGTCCATTGTCTAGTTTGTTACTTCATTAAATCATTTTCTCATTAATTTATTAGCAATCACATTAACCATTTAACTGATAAAAGAACATAAATGATAAACGTTGAAGACAAGCGAAGATAAAGAACATAAGAATATGACTAAGCTCCTGAAAAATCTCAATATGGGGAAAGCCCTTGATCAAATATTCTTATTATTAATTATCAAATGTTCACCAGAGAGACATAGAGTCACAGTGGCTTTAATCAATGAACCTCTAACGTATCACATGTGTTCATGGGATATAAAACAATAACTTTAATTTGGCTACATATTGTAAAATACCCCTAAAAATCACATTATTTAACCCCTCACCAACAAGAACCCAGTACACATTCCTAATTTTAAGAACCCTTATTTCCACTGGATATTGTAGGTATCCATTTTTTCTTTAACATTTTTTATACCCATTTATATTTTTTCATTAAGTTTGAGCTCCATTTTTGATAGCTGCCAATATAAAAACAATTTACCCCCTATATATCCCCCAATATATTATGTCATTTTTTCCTCATTATATTTCCCCTAATATGAACCTACGTAATAAGGTATTTCTCCACCAGTGAAGCCCCCGTGGATAAAGTACACCGATTCAAAGTCAATATTGATATGCCAACTAACATCACAGCCCTTAGACAAATAAATGATCCATTCAAAACTACAATTTTGGCATGAGCTTAAGACATACCACTGAAGAGGGTTGGTCTACTTAGGCCTTCTTACTGATCATGGTTGTCCCTTCTAACTACGCCAAAAACTCCTCCTTTTAACCGCAGCAGTACTTGACATGCATGGTGCTACCCTTTAGGCTGGTCTGTACTAAGATTAAGCAACTCAGCCCCATCATGTAGTCTAGTACAAACTTGTGGCCCTACCTGAGGTAATAGATCAGAGTTACAACCTCACAATGACAGAATTTCTCCCTAATGTTAACCACAGACTAGCCCAGAAAACATTGCACTAACTTGACCTATATTTCTTCTCCAGAATTCGAACCTGCAAGGATAAATTACCCATAGAAAATTGTCCAAACCTTTCTTTATGGCCTTTGGCTATCCATCTTGGAGAATATCGACCTTGATGCAGAACATAACAGAAAAACAAACAATCCTTCGACCTCCTTCAAGAACTCGGTTGCCTCAGTCATGTATTCAAACATGTTGATGTGTTAAATGAGATAAGAAAACTCCCCTATTTATATAAGATGGATGTTGGGAATAATTCTTAATTAGTTATGTAGATTGCTAACAAATTAGTGAGCAGATTTTGTGTTCTTTGATAAATTAGGGGAGCAAGGCAGCAAATTGTTAGGGTGGTTAGTGCTCGAAATTAGTTGTAATGTTAGTAGATTTGTTTCAGAGTTGATTGTTAATCATTCTAGTAATAATTTTACTATATAATAATGTAGTTAATGGTTCAATTAATATATGAGATTTACAACAGTTTTGAGCTCACACAGTATTTGTGTTTTATTTGTTTAATTTTTTTTATATATGTATTTTTCTTCATAGTTATGTTGGCTTATTAGTTGGTTTAAAGAAGCCATTTCATATTCTACAAGTGGTATTAAAGAAGGTTAAATTCTTTTGGGTTAAATTTTTATTGTTGGAATTTTGCCAAAGTTAATCATGTCAAATTCTAATCAAATGTGAGTTCCATAATTTGATGGCAACGATTATGATTTTTGGTGCATTAAGATTCTAACCTTTTTTATTGGAAGATATTTGATGGAGATTGTTGAATTAGGATACAGGAGCCAGGTGATTGGAATGCCCTTACAGCCAATGAAAGAACAACAAGAAAGGAAGAAAGGAAGAAGAAAGCTCAAGCTTTGTTTCACATTCAAATAGCTCTTGATAGGAGCTTATTTCCAAGAATATCAAGAGAAAAAATATCCAAAGATGCTTGGGAGACTCTACAAGAAGCTTACCAAGGTAGTGATCAAGTTAAGGTGGTCAAGCTTCAGACATTGAAGCAAGAGTTTGAGAAATTGAAGATGCAAGAAGCTGAAAGTGTGACTGACTATTGTGTGAGAGTCAAAGATGTGGTCAATAAAATGGCTACACTTGGAGAAACTGTAAGTAATGAAGTTTTAATTGAAAAAGTATTGATATTTAACACATAGATGGAATCATGTTGCCATAATCATGGAAGAAAACAAGGATTTGACAAAACTACAGTTTGATCAATTGGTTGGATCTTTGATGTCTCGTGAAGAAAGATTGAAGGACACTTTTGAAGGTGTAGAGAAATCATTTTCCTCTAAATTACAAATTACAAAGAATGAAGATTCAAGCAGCAACAGTGCCAAAATCAATCAAGGTCAAGGTAAATGGCAAAGCCAAAATTATTCAAGAGGTAGAGGAAGAGGTGACCCAAGTGAAAGAGGTAGTTTCAAAGGAAGAGGTAGAGGTAGATTTGATAAGAGAAATTTTCAATATTATTATTGTAATAGGTATGGCCACTTTGAAAGAGAACATAGATTGTAAGAAGGTAAAAATGCTAATTATACTCAAGAAAGCAGTGAGTATCCTCCAAATCACTTATTTTTATCTTATGCCAGAGGTGAAAATACTAGTAAAGATGTTTGGTACCTAGATTCTCGATGCTCTAACCATATGACAGGGAATGAGAAGTTGTTTTCAACAAAGGATGGAAGTTTCAAATCCAAGATCCAGCTTGGTGATGATAAACCATTGGAGGTTGCTACCAAATGAGCTATGGAGGTCCAAACAAAAGAAGGTATAAAGAGTATTCATGACATTTATTTTACTCCACAATTGAAGCATAATTTTTTGAGCATTGGGTAGCTATGTGAGAAATATTATAAAGTAGTCTTTGAAAATAAGACATGTACTATCTATGATAAGAATAAGGGAAATACGGTGATCATTGTTTTTCCTATGACAAGAAATAGGATGTTTCCATTGAGATTTGATGAACATAACAACAATATTGCAAATATGGCTTATGAGGATTCAGTTTGGTTATGGCATCTTAGGTACGGGCATTTAAATTTTCACAATTTGAAGTTTCTAACCTCACATGCCTTAGTTTCTGGATTGCCTAAGGTAGAAGAGCATAAGGAGGTTTGTGAAGGATGTGCTAAAGCAAAGCATGCAAGGGAAAGGTTTCCAAAGGGAACCGCATGGAGGGCTCATCACCCACTTCAGCTTGTTCATTCAGACATATGTGGTCCTATGCAGACTAAGAGTTTGGGTAAGTCATCATATTTCATCACTTTTATTGATGATTACTCACGAAATTATTGGGTATATTTTTTGAAGGACAAAAGTGAAGCCCTAGATACATTCACGAAGTTCAAATCCGTTGTAGAAAATCAGAAAGGGTGAAAGATCAAATGTTTGCGGACTGACCATGGAGGTGAATTCTGCTCAAAAGCTTTCGAGAGTTATTTTGATATGAATGGCATCAAGAGGCAACATACTACAGCATACACAGCCCAACAAAATGGCATAGCTGAAAGAAAGAATCGTACTGTGGTTGAAATGGCAAGATGCATGTTACAAACTAAGGGATTGAGAAACTCTTATTGGGGAGATGCAGTTGATACAATAGTGTACATCCTCAACTGTAGCCCCACCAGTGCACTAGAAAAGATGACTTCTTATGAAGCTTGGTATGGAAAAAGTCCTAATGTTAATCTTTTCAAAGTTTTTGGTTGTTTGGCTTATGTGCATGTACCTGATTAGAATAGAAAAAAGCTAGATGCAAAGAGTGAGCTATGTATTTTTATTGGGTATAGTGAGACAACCAAGGACTATAAATTGTATAATCCTCTAACTAACAAGCTTATTGTCTCAAGAGATATAATTTTTTATGAACGGGGAGTTTATGGTCATAAAAAAGGCCATGTTGAGAAGACAAAATCTGTTTTGAATGATGATATAATTATTGATAATGATCATGAGCAACCAACTAATGTTTCTGTAACTAGTGGCTTAACTCCACCAAGCACCCCTTCTTCAATTTCTTCAAAATCAAGTTCAAGTCCAACTTCTTCTCCAAGTTCTACAAGGAAGGGAAGAAGATTGAGTGATATTTATTAGAAGAGTGCAAATAAAGCACATGAAGAAAGCCCAATAGGTGAAAGTCAATTTTTCTTTATTAGCCAAGGCTGATTTGGAACCATTATGTTTTGATGATGAATGTGCTAATGAGGTTTGGATGCAAGCCATGCAAGAAGAGATGGATTCCATTCAAAGGAATGATACTTGGAAGTTGACAGAGCTTCCACATGATAAGAGAAATATTGGAACCAAATGGGTCTATAAGACTAAATTTAACAATGATGGAACTGTTGAAAGACACAAAGCAAGATTAGTTGCTAAAGGATTCACACAGAAGTATGGAATTGATTATGAAGAGACATTTGCACCAGTAGCAAGACATGAGACCATTAGAATTTTAGTTTCATTAGCAGCTCAGAAAAAAAGGAGCATACATCATATGGATGTGAAAAGTACCTTCTTGAATGGGTACTTAGAAGAGGAAGTATATGTGGAGAAACCACACGATTTTGAAGTGGAAGGAAAGGACAATAATGTCTACAAGTTGAAGAAGGATTTGTATGGCCTCAAGCAACCACAAAGAGCGTGGTATGCAAGGATTAATGGATACTTTTAGGAAAATGGCTTCCAGATAAGTAAGAGTGATCCTACCATTTACTACAAACAAGAACGTATTGATATTCTAATCATAAGTTTGTATGCTGATGATTTATTGTATATGGGTAGTAGTTCTAAGATGAATGATAAATTTGAAGTTGCTATGATGAATGAATTTGAGATGTAAGATCTAGGCATCATGAAATATTTTCTAGGAATGGAGGCTTATCAAGGTAAGGATGAGATTTCCATTTTTCAGACAAAGTATGCACATGATATGCTAACTAAATTTGATATGCTTGATTGTAATCCATCCCCTACTCGAAGTGCTCATGGACAGGCATTATGTAGAGATGATGGTGCTGAGTTAGTTGATGAAAAAAATTACACAAGTATTGTGTGGAGCTTTGATATTTCTAACCCACCCAAGGCTTGATATTACATATTCAGTTTCACTTGTTTCAAGGTATATGACAAATTCATATGAAATACATATGAAGGCAACAAAGAGGATTTTAAGGTATGTGAAAGGCACTCTAAATTTTGGCATTCATTACTACTCTTATGAAAAGTTCAGTCTTGTTGGATTTATTGATTCAGATTGGGAAGGTAGTCTTGATGATCGTAAGTCCACATCTGGAAATTATTTCTCTTTTGGTTATGGTTTTATCACATGGAGCTCAAAAAAACAAAGCATTGTTGCCCTCTCATCCACAGAAGCGAAGTATGTTGCAGTTACCTCAGTAGGTACACAATCTCTTTGGCTTAGAAAATTTTTGGAAGCAATTGGAGAAAAACTAATCCAGCCTATAGTGATTTACTGTGATAATGTAAGTGCCATCAAGTTAGTAAAGAATCCATTTCATCACAGCAGTACAAAGCATTTTGACATGAAGGGATTTGGTTCAAAAGAAGGATCCTAAATTGATGCATATAAATACTCAGCATCAGCTAGCAGATATCTTCACCAAAGCAGTTGCAAAAACTCAATTTTTGGCACTACAAGATAAGATAGTAAATTTGCATTAATCATTAAGGGGGAGTGTTGGGAATAATTCTTAATTAATTATGTAAATGTCTGACAAAATAGTCAGCAGATTTTGTGTTCTCTACAAAATTACGGCGGCAAGGCAGCAAATTGTTAGGGTGGTCAGTGTGGGAAATTATCTGTAGTGTCAGTAGATTTGTTTTAGAGTTGATTGTTAATCATTTTAGTAGTAATTTTACTATATAATAATGTAGTGAATGGTTTAATTCATATATGATATTTACAACAGTTGTTAGCTCACACAGTAACTATGTTTTATTTTTTTTATTTTTTTTATATGTATTTTTCTTCATAGTTATGCTGGCTTATTAGCTGTCCTAAAGAAGCCATTTCATATTCTATAATGGAGATGGGTTTCACATGTCTAAATAAACCAAAGTTGACCTTGATAATTTTCACATGTGTGGGTACAAATTCAAAAACTCATTTCTTCTTTAATTTGATGATCTTTAAGTCGATTTTGGTCCTCTTGAAAAGAGGAATTCAATGACATAATCACATTCATAAAATGAGCTATCCGAGGTGGAATTTGGCCCTAGATTCCAATTTTAAGGCTCCATTTCAACTAGGGAGAATTCCACTTGCCAATCCATCATGGCATCTTGTCTTGATGAACCATATTTGCATCTCATCCAAACTCTACTGAACACTGATATAGATAATGAAGAATAATTGATCGAGAGAGTCACAAGACCTTGCTACTCTCGACTAACAAATGTAAGACCATATATCCATAGGTCAAACCTTGATCGGTCTTGATCCCAAATGATCAAGTTGTTGAACATCATGCATCCTAAATATAGGGAGTATGATAGTATGCAATGCGTCTATCAGTAGTGTTACAGTCCCTATCCACTTTTCCCAAGGCATTGGCTAGATAAGAGGTGCTTCTCATGTGTCCTAGACTACATGGATAGGATGACATGGGGCAACAACATGGAATAAATAAATCACATCTTGCTCATAACCACATGTAGGGAAAGGATGAACCACATCCTATAGTCACATGTCACAACCATCATATGGAAAGGATATACCACATCCTACATGCATGCCAACCAAAAATTGTAGGAAGGATCCTACACATGGGGAAAGGATGAACCACATCCCACTGACATGTCTACATGTAACAACAAGCAGATGGCTTTATGCATCTCTCACTGGGGTATCCGTGGGAGAAGCTCCACCACTCATCCTACTCATATGCCATAGGAGAGGGTGGGCCACTCATCTTATCCATATCTCATCAATCATAGGGGAAGGTCAACCACACACCCTTCATAACACACATATGGGGGAATGTCGACCACTCACCCTATGGTCACTCATAACTCCAAGATGTACCCCCAAGCCCCCAGAAGCTCCCAAAGCTCAATATTCAACTCAAACCCTCATAGAAGGGTCTTTCCATGACTCCCAACCTTTGTCTAAAGGAAGATATTGATCTTACCAAGAGACTTTGAGAGGAAGTTGGTAGCCTTTACGTCCATCCTACAATGATGGAGCTTGATATCTCCCTATTGTACCATAAATATAGGGGCACTTCTTGCCAATATGATGGGAGTGGTAGTGGAACAAAAGAAACATCCTCAACCAATCAAATTTATTGTAATAAGTCATGCATGCAGCCTGAATAGTGCTCCAATATCAACAAAAATATAGAACTAGATGTGTTCTTTCCACCCACTGCACTGACAAAATATGAATGTGATCTTAGATTCTGGGAATGTATCTTTGACCATAGAATCAAACAAATATCTCAATATACAGTTATTCGATATATGATGCTTATCCAAAGAGTGAATCAGAGTCTTCACAACGAGACATACGACAGATAAGGTGTTTATTAAAAACACCAAGGAACTCACAAGAGAAACTTTGGAGACTAGTAGCTTGTCCATTTCATCATATCTTTATAGGGAATAGTGTATCAAGGTTGGGTCTTCCATCTTTGAATATAAAAATCAACTCCCTCTAACACTGATAAATGAGAGGGTCACCAATCAGACATCCTCAATAGTTGTATCTTTATAATCCAATCAACATGGCTCGTCCATAACTCTGTCATAAAATAATAAAAGCGACCTTGCAAAACATACTCATCGAGTCACTTGTGACCTGCTCCTTTTCCTTTCATATGCCCTTAGGTCCATTTTGCAAAGTTAGCCAACTATAATCATGTTTCTTCTTAAGACGGTGATCATATCATAATCAGGGGTCATGTATGGTTATCCTTATTGAAAAAATCATTGAGAAAGAGTCATCGAGCCATTCTCCGAGGGATTCTATATCTCCCTCTGAAGTCTTACATCAGATGGTCATCTATCTTTCAATGATGTGCATGCTAAATTATTTCTTCCATGTGCATTAAACTATAATCCATTTCTCACCTAGGCATCTGTATCCATATGACCATTTATGTATAAAGAGAAGCTACCAAGTATCTTTTCTCTGCCTTGTAAATTATTTCAACTTCCTTCATATTCTCGGGACAGAGGAAGTATGACATCAACTACTGGCTACACCAAGTATATCCAGGGCCAAATCATCTGCTCAATTGGGAAATTTACTAGAAACTTTGCTAACTTTCTCATGGAAAAGAGCAATGCGGCCATATACTTTTCTTATTCATGCCTTTCTATTGTCATGGAGATAAATAATGGTATCAAAGCTCAGGTGAGGACAAGCCCAAGCCTGAGAAAATGCAATCACTAAGAAACATTTGAGGCATTTCATTGGTTTAATTTAAGTCTTCACCCCTCTATGTTAGGGCAAGTCTAAGTTCAAGGATGGAAAATATGTGATATTTTCTTAAGGCCTTCTAAAAGCCCTAATCAATGAATATGGGTGCCAAAACCAAGAGAAACTTGAGCATTGCAGGCAAAGGTTGGATGTCAACATGGTATGTACAAGTATTCATAAGGTGTGTTTCCACTGTTATCAAATATATTCCCATGTGTCTAGGAGGATTATTCTGCAGGCATAACCAATAAAGCTTGAGATTGTATCATCAGTAATTTATGAGAAATATATTAGACTTTATCTGTGAACTTATGCAGGAATTTTTCTGCTAATTCTAAAGATGATCCAAAGCTTCTTTATGGATTGTCCTAACAAAATTTCACCCAAACTTTTAAGACCAATACTACTCTTGTCAAGGTTCACGCACTCTTGGATTGTCTCTATATTCCAAAGATTGTAATGACTTATATCTATGTTGATCCTTAGAATATTTTGCAACCAATTTTTGAATTTCCATTAGGAGTAATGAGATTCGATCCATAGTGATGTATTTTGCATCCTATTTCTGCATAGTTGTACTTGTCTTTGTGTCTACCAAAAGTGTGAAGCTAATTGTAGGGAACTAGATATTGCATGCTTGGTCCTAAATTTTGTAGAGAATTTTCTTAACATAAAGGAAATGCTTAGGCATGTCACAATAAACATTGTTTTATCTCTCATAAATTAGAGGGTTGGTCATCCAAGAGATATGTTGGATAACCATTGAAGCATAATATCCATTAGGTTTATTTCTTCCATCCTAAACATGAATCTCCTTCAAGTGGGAATAATATTTTCAAGATACATTACTGAAACCTTCCTTCTAGTATTTGAAGTCTGATCTTGTTCTAATATTGTTGACTTAAGTCTAGTTATTAATGTTGACCTTCAACAGTAAGATTTTTTAAATAGGAAGCATGGATTCAATCTGCAGTTATTAAGACAGCATATGCCCTTGATATAGTGAAGTGTTTATGATCTATTAACATTATACTGTAGTAGTAAGGTTTAGGTACAACCATTAGGATTTCATTTTTAAACAATACATTAATGAGGTTTTCCAAAGGAAAGAAGTACAATGGCATCAATATTAAAAACTTCTATTGAGAATCATCCTTTACATCAAAATAAGGACATATGCAGTTTCCTCTTGTGTGAAATCAGACTTGTATTGTTTTGGCATCTATACAAGCCTCTAATTGATTAAGGGTAAGAGGTCTTCAAGGTCAAGGATCCATCTTGATCAACTACTAGTTCTTAAAGTAAAGAATGAAGTATGTACTATGGCATGAAAGTCTTTCTTTACATCATGTTGAAGGACTAAAACCTTGATCTGAAACATCTTATGGCTTAGGGATTATTCCTAAGAATCATTTTATGGGGCCAATAAGTTAGGTTAATGACCTACTATCATCAACCTCTACAAACCTATTTCTTGTAAAATGATGCAGTTGTGTTAGGAAAATATTTTATTGTATGAAGGTTTAAAGATATATATTTTCTGGCATAATTAAGTCAACAACTAGCAAAGATGTCTAGAGCATGCTTTGAGCATAAAGGGTCCTTCATATGTTTATGTACTAGCAAATAATTAAGAATGCACTTCCATCCATTCTTGTCTACTTTTGATGTTCCAGTGATGGACATTACCTTAGAAAATTATTCCTACATCAGAGGGACTCATTTTTGCAATAGTTAGAACTAAAGTTTGCAGAAGTATTTAGTGGCATTCTATTTACTTTAGAAAAATATCTCTTGAGACGATCTCTCTAGAAACTTGTAAACCTAAATATATCGTTAAAGTCAAATATAGCATCACTTTTGAAGTACTTGCTTAACATAAATGGATAACTACATCTAATTAAAATGGAAAAGCAATAGAAATAATTGTAAAATTTTTCATTTTTCATTTTTCAAATTTATTCTTTGAAATAATTGGGAAATTGGGAAAAATCCTATTTTTCGATCACTTTTGTCTTGGAGGGTTGAAAAGATAAAAATGTAGAGAATTTTTTTTTGTGAAAGTGGACTAATATGATAAAAAGTGACTGGTTTTCTAAATATGTTTCTATTTTGAAGGTCTCAAAGAGTAAGTAATCTTCTAAATATGTCTCTAGTTTGAAGGATTCTCGCTGGATAGATAAGTTTAGAAAATTGATTTTCTAATTGAATTTTATTTTTTACCTTGATTGATGGGTAACTCATTTGAGTAGTGATGTCCCCCTTGTGGGAGCATACTCCTTGAGCCTTATCACAAGAGGCCAAAGATTTTTTCCATGCGATTTAAAACTTGATGGAGAGGATAACCCCCATTGTGTCAACCACTAAGTTGTTCGAGAAAGAGACCTAATTTTCTAAATATGTGTTTGGCATTTAAAGTAGAATTTTAGACAAATAAGTTTCGAAACTAAGAAATAATCTTAAATTTAATTTAAAAATTAAAAACAAGAAACTTAAGAAAAACGAATTGTGTTTTTTTAATTAAGTATATGTATAAAATTGTTATATCATTTGCAATTATTCAAAATTCAAAATGAATTAGTAAAACGTTAAAGAGAAGACTGATAAAAAAGGAAGAAAACAAAACATGGAGTAGAGGATTGTTCTTATGAGTATTACAAATCTGTTAAATAAGATTACATTGGAAACATCACTAATAAATGACTCGAGTGAAACTCAACTAAACTGAAATTGAACTAGGACACTTGAATAGACAGTTTTGACACCTAGCAGGTGGTTGGAATTTGATTCTCCAACACTCCCTCTTAATTAAAACCACATAAAATTTCAATTAAGATGCTTGTTGGTCTATGTGTTAGCTAGGCTTTACAATTTAAAAAATGAACTTCAACTAGATTTAATTTTTTTCTTCTCTTCTTCTAGATCCTATAGCCTCTAAATTATTTTAGCTTTTTCTCATTGTTGTATTCCTCAAACCTCAGTTTCATCATTTTCTGGTGCAGGTCTTATATTGTTCTAGGTTGCTTAAGAAAGTCCTAGACTTCTTCAAAAACTGGGTTGTATGTGGGTTGTTGCCACATGTAATATCTTGTAGTGTTATTTTCATCATCAACACGTTGCAACATAAGATCATAATAGGATTTCATCTCTTCATGACTCCAATACCTGAGAATTTCATTAATTTCTTCATCATGCATGTTGTTTTCAGCATTCATTTCTACAACTTCTATGCAAACCACATCTAGACATGGCGTTGCAATCCATGCTTCAAGGAAATTTATTTTTTTTTCAAAATCATTATGTGTAACTTAATGCTGCAAATCAGTGGTAATTTTAGAAACATCTAGAAAACCACATTGGTTATGTTCCTTCTACTCTGCAATGAGAGATTTTCCTTGTTTCACTTCCTTCTCTTCCTCTTCTTTGGTCCCTGTTTTCTATTTGTGGGCTTCCTTAATTTCCTGTTCCTCTATGTCTTCCTCTGTCTCTATCTTTGTCTCTTCCACTTCTATACTAACATGTGCTACTGTAGATAGGTTATCTTCCACTTACTCAAGTGGGATTTTCTCAGTGAATGACATCATGTTTTTATGATTTTTTTGTTGCATCATCTGCAACCATTCAAGTTAGAAATAATGGAGAAATGGTTATGTGGTTGTAACGTACCTTCTTAGTTTAGGAGTTGTTCCTAGAGTTTAGGAGGTTGTTTTCAGCCACCTATTTTTCAGTCAAGTATTTAATATGTAATCTTCATCCTTGTAATGTTGTGAGTGTGTTTGTGAGTGTGTGTCTCCTCCTTTGTATGAGTGCAGTCTCCAGGTGATGTACACACTTGTGAGCTGCAACTCCTTCTGATTAATTCAAAGTTTAATTATTTTTATCTTGGTATCAGAGCTTAGGGTAGAGGTAGCCTTAAATTTTTTTTGGGATGTATCATTAGTTGCACATCTATAGTGGTAGGAGAGCTTGTAAATGTATCTGCGTGATCAGGTGGAACTGCAGTAACACCTGGAGTGAAGGGTCTCAGATGACTGATCATCTCTGAGCTGGAGAAAAGGTTGAGCAATTGGCGCTACTTTTTAAAGAAAAAGCGCGCCATTGGTGCTGGTTTGGGGCTGAAAAGCGCACCAGGAGAAATTGGCGCTACTTTTGGGCTGAAAAGCACGCCATTGGCACTGGTTTTGGGCTGAAAAGCGCACGAGGAAAATTATAACTAAAATTGGCGCGGATCCGTGGCTGTTAAGCGCGCCAATTTTCGTGCACTTCGTGAATTTTTGTTTTCCACAATTGGCACAGATTTTTAGCTATTCAGAGCGCCATAGAGCCAACCTCTTTCTCTCTAGAAATCTGAAATTTTTTTTGGTTGCAGATCTGGAGTTGCCCGGTGGTGGCACGTGGAGATTTCGGCTCGGTGGCAGCAGATTTGATTTGCCCGGTGGTGGCGAATTGAGGATCCTTGATCAGCTCGGAGGTAGCAGATTGGACCTGCCCGGTGGTGGCGAATCAGAGCTCTGTGATCTGCTCGGTAGAAGCAGTTCGGTGTTTTGCCCGGTGGTGGCGCAGTGCAGCTCCTTGATCTGTTCGGTCAAAGCAGATCGCCCTTGCCCGGTGGTGGCGTGTTGGAGCTTGCTTGTTAATCTGTTCGGTGGTAGCAAATCGGTTTTTCCCGGTGTTGGCATAGTGAAGTCCCTGATCTGTTTGGTGGTAGCAAATCGGACTTTCCCAGTGGTGGCACAGTGAAGTTCCTGATCTGTTTGGTGGTAGCAGATCGGACTTGCCCGGTGGTGGCCAATTGAAGTGTTCAGTTGGGCAAAAATGAACAACAGTTTGGAATCATACCTCTACGAGTCTAGCAAGCTCGATGGAACGAACTTCTCTAACTGGAAGTTCAAAATGCAAACTTTGCTGGAGAGTGCGAATGCATGGTTGATCGTCTTGGGAAATCAGCAGAGAACTGGAACACCGACCCAAGAACAAGACTGGGATAAGAGAGAAACAAAGGCGAAAGTCATACTGAAGATGTCTGTCAAAGACAACATTATCCCTCATATTAGAGATTGCAAGTTGGCCGTGGATATATGGACCACAATCAAGAATCTGTACGAGACACAGAACACAAATCGTGTTCTGCCACTCAAGGGAAAATTGTTTGCATTAAAGATGGATGAGAATGAATCCGTTGGTGGATTCATGTCCAGAGTCAAGGATCTAAAAGACAAATTGGGAGCCATTGGAGAGAAGGTATCAGATTCAGATCTGGTTACACTTACACTGAACAGAATGACCGATGAATATCATACATTCATCTCTGGGTTGTCAGCGAGAGAGAAAGCCCCCTCGTTTGATGACCTGACAGCGATTCTGCTCCACGAGGAGGAGCGACGACAGAATCTAAAGACTTAGGGAAATGATCTTGCTCTGATGGCAAAGAGGCGACAGTACAGAGGAAAGCAGCACCAACACCAACATCAGCATCAACAACCGCAGCAGCAGCAGCAGAAAGGGGCCAACTCTTTTCAAAAGAGACCATTCAAAGGTATGACTGATAATTATGTTAAGAGATGTTTTTACTGTGGGAAGCCTGGCCACCAGATTAAAGAATGCTATAAGAGGCAGGCAGATGAAAGAAAAGGAAAACAGAGGAAACATCAGGGGTGTTTTGCTGGAGAAGAGGATGACCACAGCCATGATCTTCGATTATTCACAGTCGACTGTGCACTTCCAGCATCAAAAGGAGATGAGGATAATATATGGTATGTAGATTCTGGCACATCCTCGCACATGACCGGTAAGAGAGATTGTTTTGAATTTCTTGAAGAATCTGCATGTGGATCAAAGATTTATTTAGGAGATGATAGTGGGTATGAGATCAAAGGATGTGGGGATATTCCTGTCAAGCTACCTAATGGCGAAATCAAACATCTCAGAAATGTTTTATATGTTCCAGGAATTAAAAAGAATTTGATCTTTGTCTCTATGATAACAGCCCAAGACATGCAGGTGAAATTCTTCAAGAATGGATGTGTCATTCAGGATAGTCAATTGGAGACAATTGCAACTGGAGTACGTGTGGGAAATTTGTACAGACTGGATGCAAGGAGCATGCCACAACAAGCAATGGTTGCAACAACATCAACAGTTGAGAATCTCTGGCACTAGAGATTTGGACACCTAAATCTACAAGATCTCATCTTACTCAAAAAGAAAGGTATGGTCGATGGTCTTCCTACTTTACATAATGTCAAACTGGAATGTGATGGATGTGCATTAGGGAAGATGCATAGAGATGAATTCCCTTTGCGTGTTAACAGAAAAGAAAGAGACATCCTAGAACTAGTGCATACAGATATTTGTGGACCTATGCAGACTAGGTCTTTAGGAAGTGCATACTACTTTCTACTATTTACAGATGACTGCACTAGGTTCTCTTGGGTGTATTTTTTAAGCAAAAAGAGTCAAGCTTTCCAATACGTTAAAGAATTCAAATCGATGATAGAGAACCAAACAGGAAAGAAGATAAAGATTCTCCGCTCGGACCAAGGGGGAGAATACAGGTTAGGTGAGTTCATGAACTTCTGCAAGCAGCATGGGATTATACAGCAATTCACAGTGCCACACACTCCACAGCAAAATGGAGTAGCAGAATGCAAGAACAAGACCCTTGTGGAGTGCGCGAGAAGTATGCTTCAAGGTAAGGGTATTTCTAATGGTCTTTGGGCAGAAGCCATTAATACTGCTGTTTATTTAAAGAATAGAAGTCCTACCAAAAGTCTTGGCTTCAAAAACCCCTTTGAAGCACTGTTTGGACTCAAGCCAACAGTTGGTCATTTAAGAATATTTGGATCTAAAGCTTTTGCTCATATACCGAAAGGAGATAGGAAAAAGCTAGACCCCAAAGCCTTGAACTGTATATTTGTAGGATATGGCACAGAGTATAAGGCATACAAGTTATATAATCCTGTGACTCATAAAGTGTTTGCAAGAAGAGATGTCATTTTTCATGAACAGACTGAAGATGGAAAGGAAGACTCTAACAATGACAGCCACATTCCACTGCTAATAGAACTGAACAGTGAAGAAGAAGAAGAGCAGGAGCAGGAGCAGAAACAGGAAGAAGTAGCAGCAGATAGTGTAATAAGTGATAATACAGGCTCGGGAAGTGCTAAAACAGATAGAGTTGAGGTAAGTCCTTTACCTAGAAGATCAGGTAGGAAGACTAGACTACCTGCAAGATTGCAAGGCTATGCTTTAATGTCCAAAATTTTAAACCTTGTAGAACCTTAAAACTATGAAGAAGCTAGTAAATCAGATGAATGGAAGGCTGCAATGCATGAAGAAATGGAATCAATATATAGAAACCATACTTGGGACTTAGTTGAGTTTCCAGAAGGAAAAACCCCTATAGGTTGTAAGTGGCTGTATAAACCTAAGATAAATGCAGATGGGAGTGTAGAAAAATTCAAAGCCAGACTAGTAGCAAAGGGTTATTCACAGCAAGAAGGCATAGATTTCGATGACACCTTTTCCCCTGTAGCTAAACTAAATACAATTAGAATGCTAATCTGTTTAGCAACAAAACATAAATGGAAGCTACATCAGTTAGATGTTAAGTCTGCATTTCTGAATGGAGAATTAAAGGAAGAAATTTATTTAGTACAACCTTCTGGTTTTGTGAAAAAGGGACAGGAGCATTTAGTGTGTAAATTGCATAAGGCACTTTATGGTTTGAAACAAGCACCCAGGTCATGGTATGACAAAATTGATTCATTTTTTATTGAGCATGGTTTTCATAGGAGCCTCAACGATCCAAACCTGTATACCAAGATAAATAAACAGAGGCAAATCATTTGGATTTCTTTGTATGTAGATGACATGATAATAATAGGGAATGCAGATAATTTGATCAAAGAAATCAAGCAGCAAATGTCACAAGTATTTGAAATGAAAGACCTTGGAGATCTTCATTATTGCCTAGGTTTGGAGGTATGGAAAGATTCTGGTCAAACTTTTCTAACCCAAGGAAAGTATGCCAGAACCCTGTTGGAAAGATTCAGAATGGAACAGTGTAAAACAGCAGCAACAACATTGCAGCAGAATCTTAAGTTAAGCAGTGACGATGGCACAAAACAGGTGCATGCTACTTTGTATAGACAGCTAGTCGAAAGTCTGATCTATCTCATGACAACTAGGCCTGATCTGGCATACTCTGTTAGTGTGCTGAGCCAGTTTATGTCCAGACCACTTGACAGTCACTGGAATGCACCAAAATGTGTGTTGAGGTACCTTAGTGGTACTTGTAATTATGGTCTTTTATACACTGACATTTATGATGTTACTTTAGCAGGTTATTCAGATTCAGATTGGGCAGGCAACCTGGATGATCGTAGATCCATCACAGGATATGCATTTAGTATTGGATCCGAGGTTATTTCGTGGAGTAGCAAAAAGCAAAGTATTGTAGCATTATCATCATGTGAAGCAGAGTGCCAGGCGTTGTGTGAAGCAACATGCGAAGCCATTTGGTTGAGGAGATTGCTCAGTGATACAGGCAAAGGACAAAAAGAAGCAACCAGCATCAAAATTGACAACAATAAAACTTGCATACAATCCAGTTTTCCATAAGAATACTAAACACATTGATACTCAGTTTCACTTTGTACGAGAAAAGATACAGTCTAAGGAAATTTGTGTGGATTATTGTAATACTTGTGATAATGTAGCCGACATTTTTACTAAGCCTCTAGGGCGAATAAAGTTTGAGTTATTTAGAGGGATGCTAGGTGTGCAAAATAACCCTTTCTCCATTAAGGGGGGGAGTTAGAAATAATGGAGAAATGGTTATGTGGTTGTAACGTACCTTTTTAGTTTAGGAGTTGTTCCTAGAATTTAGGAGGTTGTTTTCAGCCACCTATTTTTCAGTCAAGTATTTAATATGTAATCTTCATCCATGTAATGTTGTGAGTGTGATTCTGAGCGTGTGTCTCCTCCTTTGTATGAGTGCAGTCTCCAGGTGATGTACACACCTGTGAGCTGCAACTCCTTCTGATTAATTCAAAGTTTAATTATTTTTATCTATTCATCACTAGGTAACATGTTTTCATCGAACTTTACATCAACAATATTTATTGTTGGATTCACCATAGTATTGACTGCTCCAATGGCAGTTTCAATATCATCAACAACCTCGGTTCCTGGATTCACTAAATTTTCATCAACAAGATATGTTTCTAGATTCACCATATTGTCATCAGCAAGTTGTGTTGTTCGATTCACCAAAGTTTTGTCCACTTGTGGTTGTGCATAGTGGGATTCACGAACATATGTGTGCTCCATCTCTACTTCTTCTGCAAATTCTTCACTCATTATCCACTTGTGGCTGAGCATAGTGGGATTCACTAAATTCTTCTTCTTCAACTAGGTTAATCCCCTTACATGAAAAACTACCCTTAAGGGTATCACAGGCTTCCTTGGTTAACCTTGGTGCATTCATTCTAGTTGTTACTTCTCATCATAAAAAGAAATTAAACATCTCTTGTTGCTCCTTCGACTTTCTTAGCCTCTTGAATTTTCCAATTTGTTGAGTGTTGGCTTATTATGACTCAAAAAGCAAAACAAATTGTAGGCATCGCAGCTAACTGCAATAAAAAAAGTCTCTGTTTTTTTGCTTCCACAAACAAATGAGTCTATAATGTAGCGTCCTATTAAAAAATTAATAAAGCTTTTGTTGTGTTTCCCCCAAATTTTCGAAAAACTTTGGATAACATACACTACCCCTTTTTAATAATAATTTCCAATTTTAATTTTTTATCTTTAAAGATTTTTTTTTTTTATTTTAATAATACCCCTTAAAACATTCAAAGAAACTTCTTTTGAATAACACCAACCCACGCAAAGATTACATAAAGCCCTTCTTTTTCTAGCAAAACTTGCGTGCAATACTTTAATTTTTTTATTTTTTTATTTTTTAAGTTAGAGCTCTTTAAAAAAAAATTAAAGAATCGATTTCATTAAGAGAAGCCCTTTGTTTTTAAATAAATGAAAAGACCTTTTAAAAGGATACATAGCAATATAACATTTTTATAACTCTGTTAACCCAAGGTAATTAAGAAATAACCTATATAATATTTTTGTTTACGATTTTAACAGGTAAGAGATGGTCAGAATTAGATTCTCTAACAAAAACATCCGAATCTATATGCATCCCAGTTTTAAAAATATAAACGGTCAATTTTTTCCCGAACAGAAAATTTTCAATACCTTTTCCACTCGAACACAGTAACTCAGTAACTATGCTTTAACTCGATCTCTGTAAGTAACTGTCTGTTCTGTGAGGTTATTAGGTAACAAAAACGAAATAATGATTACTGCTCTGAATTATTATTTGTATTTCCCAAAATCCGCAAAACGTTTCTTATAAGACTAAAAAGTGTAGTTTCTCGTTTCCGATGATTTCAGGATAGCAATAAACTTATTCTGTGCAGTGATTGGTGCAGCTATATTCAGCTCTCTTTTATATGATGCCTGCGGCAGGATGTTGGATCCGATATTTGGTTCAGTGGGACTTGTGGGGTCTGGGAACTGGGAAGTGTGTCAAGCGGGGGTTGAAAGCATCCTCCGGGGAAATTCCGCGTCTCATGTTGTCCCTATGGAAGCCATGGCCGGCGACCTACATAGAGTAAAAACCAAAGACAGATTCAAGAATGTCTCGCGTGCAAAACCCAGACGAAAACAACGCAAGAGTGCACTGCTTAACAATCATATTGTTTCAAGAAGCAAATCTGACGGTTGGTGTGACGTAACAAACAGGTTACAGGGAGCAGCAGAGAACGGTAAATCAAACACAGAACAGGAACGTAATGAATACGTTACCGCTGATCAAGCAGAGATGAAGTACAGCCACGATCTGATCTGGAACCTCGAAACTAGTCATCCTGAAGCTGAAGCTCCATTTGATGCTGTAAAGCTAGAGCTTACCCTTGGTTATCAAGGCTCCACTTCTCCTACTCGCATATTGTTAGCTGATAACCTCCGTTGCAGCGAAGCCCATTCCAGTCAGTGCATGGAGAGGTATTTGCCATGAGTAAGTCAGTTTTCTCATCAGAGTCTATGGGCATGGCAGCTTTTCGGTAATTACATTGATTATATATAGGAAATATGTATAAAATGTAATGGAACTACAGTAGCTGTAGTTGGTGGACAACCATCGAAGCCAGGCCCTGTTGTCAGTGTGGAGTGTAGTATCTATAAAAAGGAGTGTTATACCATATTTAGAAAATTTGTATGTGCTGGAAAGAAATATCATCCTACAGTGCCCCAGAATATCTACCTCGTAAATTATTACATTTTAAAGTTTTAATAGTAAATATAACAGGATCTATCTGTATATATATTTTAATTTTGAGTCCTGAACCTCTGTTGATTACATATTTTGGAAATAAGTTGATTATATATTTTGGGAATATTTCCAAATCTGCTGTTTAGGAAAGAGTCAATGAGAGGTGAATTCCTTGACTTTCATGATAGTCAGATGCTGGAGATGCCCAATTTTGAGATTCTGCTAGGTTTAAATTCTTATCATAGAATTACCAGTAGGGTTAGTGTTCCAAAGACATCTCAGGAGTTGGTTTCCATATCACATGATCTCTCGCAAGTTTATCCTACACTTCAGTATTTTATCTGCCCTTTCTTTTTCCCACCATCAACACATCTTGTCGACATATGCTGATCTGAACATATTGTTTTAAACATATGTGGACGTGAATATATTGTCTGAATAGGTTAGACCATATATGTGCTCTACAACTTCCACGGCCATTCGTAGAAGTTTATATGCTTCCACTTTCTCAGTGATCAAACGAAGTTTTAAATCAACGAGATTCGTAGTTTAGATTATTCTAAACCTTTGTTGATAAATCTTTGGAACCTCTTCATTAACAGTTAGAGGGTATTATTTTGGATTGAGCATTCAAGAATGTGTGTTATGATTATGAGGTTTAAACAGATTTCTTTCATAGCACTAATTAGAATGAGTTTGGGTATGGCTTTAAGTTGACAGGAAATTGTAAACCAATAAAGAAGTAGCAAATTTGCTTATATATATGTTTTAAATATGTTAGAAGATATATTTTTTAAATATGTATTTGACTGACAAATCTAGAATCACCTGCAAGAAATTTAATATACTATGTCTTATAGCTGTCTGTACTTGAAATTTATATGCAAGTGTAAAATCCTCTATTATAATGCTAGAAAAATTGCAGTATGCCAAATTACATCGTGTTTTAAAATTAAAATTGCAAAAAAGGTCACAGTATTAATAAAAATCAATTTTATGCTTAAAATGATTATAAATTGCAACAATCTCTAGTCACATTTATCCACCCTTTTACTTCTAGCAAGATCTATCAAGTTAAGGTAGATGTTGTTTCTTAGAGACAATTCATAGAGGCATCAAAATAACTAACTAATTTTCAAAATATATGTTTCTAGGTTAAATAAATTAGCAATATGTTTTTGAATTTTGAAATTCTGTTCTTTTTATCCAATGGGCTAATCCCTAGACTTTTTATAGAAAATAGTCTTAAAGAGTGGTAGAAGAAGTACCAATAAGAATTAGTTTGTTTAGCAGTTAAGAATTCAATGACTAAAACTTAGGAAGAATTGCATTGAACATCTATGAATTCAATGGAATATGTAAATATATCCTTTAAAAATATGAAATTATACTTCATTAACTCATATAAAACTAGAAGGTGCATTTGAAACATATTGAATCTTGGACAAATTTATGAATTTCACATAAATCATACGTATTTCATTTCGAAGATGACTTGTACATGTTTTCGAATATTATGATTTATCTTAGAAATTTGAGAACATAACACAAAAGAAAGAGATTGTAACATCCCATGCTCTACCACTTCTCTTTGTATTTATAATAGTTACTACAACCAGTGTGGGGAAAGCCTCAACTCAATGAACCTCTCATTAAACATTTTTGTTGTAATTGCAAGAACAACCCTTTTACATTTTTCCCCACATTGAATTTTGGAGCCTACATCAACTGTTGGCTCACATTAACTTCTGTTATCTTGTTTTTTGTTCAAGTTTTCTAAGTATTGGCTATCCTCACATATTCATAAGCATTTCTTTTCCTCCTAGGTTAACGTTTTTGTACTATCGTCATCTTATCTTTGGAAGTTCTTGTTTCATCTTTCTAAAGATAGGAAAAGCTCTAAATTTTCTTTGAATCAATGTTAGCTTTCTTCACTCGACTTCCAAATCACACAAAAGCATGAAAGCACATTATTTTGTCCTAGAGAAAGTGCACATACCAAATAAAGAAGTCACAAATAAACTAATGGGGGAAATGCACCCTCCCAAGCATGAGCACACTTCAAAGTTTTAGTGGATTACACTTTCTTCACTTAATTGAGCACACTTCAACTCGAGTGCACTCCTTGTCATAAGTGACTGCACCCTTTGGGTCCTCAAATCCAACGCATTCATTGACATCCGTGACTACACCGTATTTTTTCACTTGGATGCGCCCTCATTGTTTGCTTGTTGAGTGCACTCCTAGAAAATATGGGCTCTCTCCACTTCAAGTTATTAACTCTCTCATCAATCAACAATTGGCGATCATGTGTTAACTTGATTTGCATGTAGATTTTGTTTATAACCATGCCCAACTCATCACTCATTCTCACAATCATTGTTCATTCGAGGTTGAGCACATTCCCTTATCACAAGGAGTTTTTCCTCAGTCTTGATCTCAGGTGCTTCGATTCTTGGTAAGTTTTGCACAGTCATTTTTTATTGATTTTATTATTTTTAGCGGTGGTCTTGGCTTCCTTAATGACATTTTATTTTCTTTTAACTTATTGAGTGTCGTTTTCATCCACACTTCCTATTGCAAGTGTCTTCTTGTTGTTGCAAGTGGTATTTTTAGAGACTCTTCGCATTCCATGACCTTTCACCTAGTAATGATTTCAATAGAACTTGTAAACAATTGCATTTCTTCTCTTCAATTGTTAATGTGTTCCAAACTTTTTGTTGGCCTTTACTTAGCTGTTTTGAACCCATATTTGTCTAGAGAACACCTCTTGAAAACAAGAACTCTCTATCCATCAAAGTTGCACCCAACAAAAGAAGCTCCCTTTTAGAGAACCATTTTGAGAAACAAGGCCCCTATGTCTTTGAAAATTGAACCCAACAAGCAATAAGCCCCTCCCTTGAGCACACAACGCACCGATAAGAAATAGTCGAGATCCTTGTCCATTATAACTGCACCTTGCACCTTCTCTGTCTCTTCCAGAGTGCAAAACAAACTCTCTAGCATCAATGTGCCGACTCCTTGGTCCTTGTGACTATGCCGTGTGCCCAAACAGTCTCTCTCTCTCTATTAGAGCTAATAGCACAATCTCAAGCTTTAGTTAGAACTTATATATCGATTGTTCTCTCGACATTTTTCTTCATCTTTGACATGGTGGAGTGCACACTTACTGTAGCTATTTCAATCACCTTGTCTCACTTGTGATAGGGTTAGGCTCCCAACTTTCCTAGATTTTCCTTCATCACTATCTTTTGAATAGTTCGAATGTGACAGTTAGGAAATTTCTTCAAACTAATTGTTGTTCACCATGAGTGAATTTTCACTTACAAGTGCCACATATATAGCATACGTCACTCTCTCATAATTTGTGAAGAAAATACCTCTTGCCACCCATCAAGATACATCAAAAAGGTTTCGTAAGATAGTATTTAGGAGGAAGTGGAAATCACTAAGAAATTGTCCCTATTCTTTCAGAACGCAATTCTTCATAGATAAATCCTTGAAAGCCTCACGGAAGGACATCAAAGATGCATTCATGCAAAATAAATTCCATACGACTTCAAAAATAGGGAATTTTACATATATATCAATAGCTTATGAATACATAGAGTTGCATGCAGATTACTGCTGATGCCTTGTACAAAACTCATAGAATGCATCTTATTACACATGGACAACAAGAATTTGGTGCTTATCAGCGAAAGCAGAAATGAGATTGCCACTTATCTTCTGCATGACATTCATTCATATCACAATATTGTAAGACCAAGGGAGTATGTGAATACACAATTTTATGCAACTTCAGAAAATATCAATACGGAGGAAGTTATCAAATCCCAATGCAAAGAGTGTGCAACATTCCGCCAATGACTGAGTGCAATTTATTAGATCAAATCTTTGAGAAAGGCCAACTAGTATCTCATAAGGATGTGTTGTAGGCTATATGAATAGGAGAATGCAAAGTACTTTGAGGAGATTTAGATTTTCTTGCTCAACTCCGTTGACTCAAGAGGTAAAATTTGCAATTGGGCAGATATCTTTTCCCATCATTTTTAGCATAATATACAGCAGTCCAAGGCAACTTTGCAAGATAAATAAGCACCATAATTATATATGTCTGCTTATGTGTGGGTTGGTATTTGTGCCAATTATGACTTCACCGGCATGACTTTTGCTAGATAACATGTATGTAAGATTGTTGATGTTTCAAAGGTATAGGATCTCTGCCTAAATATGTATAAATTTAACCTTTTATGCCTAAATGACCTATCTATATTTTAAGGGGAAATATGTTCCATGTTTCAAATTCTTGAATTATCTACTGAGGTGCAGTGTAAATTTCCCAAATTCAACTGAGAAACTAGTATGATATCGTGAACAGTTCCTCAACCTAAACTTTTTGGATATTTTTTGTGTTTTCCATAAATTCAAATCACGTTGTAATATATATAAGCAAATAAATGTAAAATAAAGTTTGGTGAGGTAGTATGTGAAATCATGTGGCAAATACATCTCGTTCTATCTAATTTCACTATCGAATTCAATATTTAGGTCAATGTTTCTTTACATAGCAACCAAATTCCAATGAATCTTTATATCTATGCTTCTTTATCATATCAATGTATTCCCTTCACTATAGTAAGTAAAATTAAATTTTTAGGTCAATGCTTATTTATCATTGCAAGACTTTCGATTCATGATTGTAATCCATGCACAAAGTTTGGCATTTGTAAAATCAAGCTTTATTTAAAACCCTATAGTTCTTCCCTTGCGTTGGAAATGTTTTCTCTCATTAACTCTCTAATTTTTTAAAACACAAAAATTAATATTGTAAACAACTGTAGTAGGACCAAAGTCTATTTGAAACGATTCTTCCCTTTCCCTCATTTGTTGCAGTTCTCTTTATTAAATTTGTAACTCTTGGAAGTAAAGGTATGCACTTTTTAGTGAAAAACCACTACTAATAGAGAAATAATAACTCTTCTTATACAAATTTTTGAACCGGAAATCCATAACTCTATTAACGACCAAAGAACAAAATATTGCAAAGGTCTTCGTACAAGGTTACAACTTAATTTCATTTCTCTTATGGTTTTCTTCCAATAAGATATACTATGTCACCCGATTCATTCACTTCATTTGCCATCCAATAAATAAAGTGTGCGAGTGAGTTTCCATGCAGATGCTACGATGAGGGGTCTTTGTTGAAAGCGTCGAAAAATTAAATGACATTTTTTAACTAAACGTATGTGCCTTGTTAGAAGAAGACATCAACCGAGATTGATGTCACCCTACAAGTTATTTTTCTTGAATGTGAGAGTTGTCCTCGACAAATAAAAAGACCAAATCTTAAAGCCATCCTCAAGAAAAAAAGAAAAAGTCCAACCAAACCAGACAACAATGGTTAGCTCTAGTTTGCATGGTAAATGTATATTGTAGGTTACATGATTTGCTTGTAATTAGATATATAAAACTCTCTTTTTTATAACAAAAATTTATCAATTTATAGAGCCTGGAATTTTTAGGCCTGGAGTTTTTAATGCAGATAAAAGCCAATTAGAAGTGTTCTTTGATTAAGAATTGTTAAGAGCAAAGTTCAATTCCCTTGGTTGTTGAAGGTATATATTAGTTTGTTTCTGCTTGTTTGAAACTATTTCAAGTTTTACAAAAGAAAGAGTATGAATTAGAAATAAAGGGAAATTATAAAATCTTTTTTATTACGCAAATACAATTATATTTTCAATGATGTAATTTTAAATATTTTGAAGATCATCTAATGAATAGAAGAAACATATGTTTATTTTTTTAATGGAATTTAAGAAAAATGTTTATTTACTAAGTTCTATTGATATTTTATAGTATTTTAATGTAGCCACTTTTCCCATTTTAAACATTTAAAAAAACACTATTTTGTTTGTTTTTTTATTATAAAAAATTGATTTAATATACTCTTGTGAATAGAAATACAGGTTTTCTATATTTTTTTATCTTTGAAAAGTTAGATAAAGATATACTTTTTTCAAATAAAATTAAAACCAACCGCTAGGATAAGTTTCTACTACTCGCTCTATTATTGTGGCTGGATGGCCTTTTGCTCCTCACAGATTCAGAGAGAACATGGGTAATATTCTAAAATTGTATAAATATACTTTTTGTACTTTGCTGCCGGTTAATATTTTAAAATTGTGTAAATGTGCTTTTTGGGCTTTGTTGCAGAGGATTTGTGCAGAGTTTAACTAAAATATGAAGCGATTTAGGTTTTGCAAAGATTGAACGCAGAGTATGACTTGGTACATACAAGTGGTCGACATTGCTGCTTTTACATTGTACACGCATTGCAGTGCTGGACTGCCTCTAATATATTTATGGCATCGATATCAGATCTTCCCGGCCAGAAGGCAGAGAATATCGATTATAAGACGGGACAGATTAAACTAAAACTGAAGTATGTGTGAATTTATGTACGAATAAATTTCGTTTAACCCTGACGAGGAATCTCTTCAAAACGGGTTGTGCACACTGATTGGCTGGATTTGACAACACGATAAACTTTGTGATAGGGCCGGTGTTTACATTGAGTGTGCTTTGCCAATTTTTTTTCCTCGTATTCAACCTCTAGTCTCGGTTACTGTGATTTTCTCTTCGCAATAATGCTTATGCGACTTCATAGATGAGATCTTGGAAAATAATATGCAATTTTAATCGAATACTAACCTCCTCGCTGCTCTAAGATGCCACGGGGTTCGATCTCAGGTAGATCTCCATGATCGCGTTTCCTTCGTGTCCATGTTGAATGTGATGACTGTTGAAATTGTAATTTCAATTGCAGTTTTTGTCTTGGGATGCGATGAGATCGCTCGCATGCAATCTTGGAGTCTTTTTTTGTTTACTTTATTTTTGCGATTGCGATGGTGGGATGCGATCCGATCGCAAATCGCACTAATATAATTGTGTAGTTTTTCTCCAGCGAATTGTGTTTCTGCCATGCGATCCAATTGAAGTCAACGGTTGAAGTACAGGTAGCAAATGAACTTGACGTAAAGTAAAAGTTTAATTTACCGTCAGTTTTGTCAGTAAAACAGTGGTAAAGATTTTAATTTTATTTCACCCAGAGTATGGCCACAAGTAAAAGTTGGTAAAACCATTTAATTTTATTGTTTTTCTTTTATGGAAGCATGGCAAGAGAAAACTGATGTAAGGTTTTTTTTGTTATCATATATTATTATATATATATATATATATATGTAATGCTTGTTTGTTGACAATGTAATTGAAAGAAGAGGCACAACAGTACGTATGTATAGTTTTGTGTGGTGCAAAGGAAAAACTCGCCGTAGCGAATGTAAAAAAAAAAAAAAAATAGGCACAACAGTGCGAAGTATGAAAGGAGCATGCAACAGCATGAATATAATTTTTGTAATTGAAGTCTGTTTTTACAACAGCAATGTAAAAGAGATTTTTACACACAGGAGTGTAAAATTTCAGGAGGAGACAGAGTAATTTTTTTTTGTTGAAATGTTCTTGATAAATCCGTCTAAGTGAAAGAGGATGAATTTTGTATCAGTCTTTTATTAATAAATACGAAGTGTTTTTATATGTGTAAAAACTTTGTCTGCTCAGAAATTTTAAAGCTTCCCTGTGCCAAGATCTTGTGGAGAGAAGAAACATAGCATTGTCTCTGTGTGTTCAGTTTTTTGTTGTTTTTGGAACTTTAACAGAAAAATCCCCAACAGTGGTATCATAGCTAGTCCAAGCTCTTTGAAAGGCGTCAAAGAAGCTGAAGGAAGAATTTCTTGCTGGAGAAGCTCAGCAAAGTGAAGTCTCAGGCAAAAGGATCCAGGTATTTTTCAGATTAGTTTTTCTTTTTGTTACTGCTGAAGAAACAGTCAGTATTTTAAATACACTGTCAAGGATTTAGAAGCATAGTTAAAAAGTGCTAGAATTGCCAGCACCAGCACCAACATGGGTATGTTTAATCCCCAATTCCCACAGTTCAATGGGAAAAACTATGACTATTGAGCAATAACCATGAAAGCCCTGTTTGCCTGTCAAGATTTATGGGAACTTGTTGAAGATGGTTTTGAAGAACCGGCAGATGAAAATGAGATTAATAGGTTAACTCAGGCAGAGAAAGATCTATTGAAGAGCAATACGAAAAATGACTCAAAATCCTGTGTATTTTTGTATCAAGCAGTGGACCAGAGTGTGTTTCCAAGGATAGCAGCAGCTAAGACATCCAAAGAAGCATGGCAAACTCTCAAGACAGCCTATCAAGGCATGGAGAAAGTGAAGACAGCAAAACTACAGTTACTGAGGAGAGATTTTGAGAATTTGAATATGAAAGAGTCAGACAATATTGACTCATCCTTCACACATGTGATTGGTTTGGTCACACAAATGAGGACTCATGGAGAAGTTCTTGAAGAAAGGAGGATTGTGGAGAAACTATTGAGGGTCCTACCCTCAAAGTTTGATGTGATTGTCAACACCATAAAAGAGACAAAGGATCTTTCAAACTTTTCAGTTGATGAACTTCATGCATCACTGCTAACACATGAACAGAGGTTGAATAGAAATGAAAACTCATCTCTAGAGCAAGCCTTCAAGATCCAGATATCCTTTGGAAGAGGAAGAGGTCAAGGCAGAGGAAACAAGAGAGGAAGAGGCAGAAGCCAAAACAGAGGTGGAAGAAACAATCCAGCAAATGCTCAAGGAAGAGGCAGCAATCCAAATGAGAACCAAGGCCAAGGCAGCAACCAACAAAATGGAAATCATCATGCTCAAGGACAAAGGTATGAAAAATCCAATGTCCAATGCTATTAATGTAAAATATATGGACACTATGCCAATGAATGTAGGAAGAAGCAGCATGATATGAATAATAGTTCTAGTGCAAATATCATTAGAGAAAATACAAGCCAAGATAATGTTTTATTAGCTTGTAACATGGCTAAAACAAACAGTGAAGATATATGGTTTCTAGATTCCGGTTGTAGCAACCATATGACAGGAAACATAGCCCTCTTTTCTGCTTTAGATCAAAGTGTGAAGTCACAAGTCACACTTGGGACTGATAGTAAAATTTCTGTTATGGGAAAAGGAGAAGTCAAAATATTTACAAAGAAAGGTGAAAAGAAAACCATAGCAGATGTCTATTATGTTCCCAGAATGAGATGTAACCTCTTGAGTATTGGACAACTTGTCCATAAGGGGTACAATGTTTTCTTTAAGAATGATGTATGCACCATCATGGATATAGCACCTAGCAAACAATGCATTGCTGAAGTAAAGATGACAAGGAACAGGATGTTCCCTCTCAGAATAAGGGCAAATTTGAAAAATAAAGAAGTAATTGCAGCAGTTACCCAAGAGGCTCTCCAAAGCGTGCCAAAGGATGAAAATTGGTTGTGGCACTT
Source organism: Pinus taeda (assembly GCA_000404065.3). Lineage (NCBI taxonomy): Eukaryota > Viridiplantae > Streptophyta > Pinopsida > Pinales > Pinaceae > Pinus > Pinus taeda. The sequence continues at coordinate 51,011 of APFE030793316.1, forward strand.
GAGATTTGGACATCTCAACTTTGGAGGTCTGAACTTGTTGAGAAAAAAAGGAATGGTAAGAGGATTGCCATTGATAGAGAAACCGAACAACCTTTGTGAAGGTTGCATTTTGGGAAAACAACACAGAGAAAGTTTTCCATCAGGGAGAAACATAAGGGCAAAAGCACCCTTAGAGATTTTCCACTCAGATGTATGTGGACCGATGAAAACTCCATCACTAGCAGGCAGCCAATATTTTCTAACATTTATTGATGATTTTACAAGAAAAACTTGGGTATATTTCCTTAAGAACAAAAGTGAAGTGTTTGAAAAATTCCGAAATTTCAAAACACTTGTAGAAAACCAAAGTGGGCTGCATATCAAAGTTTTGAGAACTGACAGAGGAGGTGAGTATATCTCCAAGGAATTCCTACGGTTTTGTAGAGAAAATGGGATTCAGAAGCAATTTATAGCAAGGTACACTCCGCAGCAAAATGGAGTTGCTGAAAGGAAGAACAGGACCATCATGGATATGGCGAGGAGCATGTTGAAGGCAAAGCATTTGCCAAATGATTATTGGGCTGAAGCTGTAAATTGTGCAGCATATATTTTGAATAGGTGTCCTACAAAAGCAGTGATGAATAGAGTGCCGGAAGAAGCATGGAGTGGGAGAAAGCAAGGAGTCACCCACATGAAAGTTTTTGGATGTGTGGCTTATGCACACGTTCCAGATCAGCTAAGGAAGAAGTTGGATAGCAAAGGGGAGAAATGTATCTTCATTGGATATAGTGAGGAATCCAAAGCTTACAGGTTGTATATCCCATCTACCAAGAAGTTTTTTTGTGAGCAGAGATGTTCAATTTATTGAGGAGGAAGCTTGGGATGGAAGCATAGAGAAAACAGTAAATGTTAAAAACTGTTTGTCTCATGATGAAGATGATGAGGAGATGTCTGAAATACATCCCCAAACAGCAGCGCCAACACAAGGGCAGTAAGCGACACCCTTGAGGAGAAATGAAAGTGCTTCTCCAAGCACACCACAGAGTGGAAGTTCAAGTGCATTTTCAAGCACTTGCACACTGAATGAAAGAGGTAAGAAATTCAGAAATTTAAGTGACATATGTGATGAATGTATGAATTCTTTGTTTGCCTTGTATTGTCATGTTGATGATCCTATTCATTTCGAAGATGAAATTAAAGATGAGAAATGGATAGAAGCTATGGATGAGGAAATGAATGCCATAGAAAGAAACAAGACATGGGATTTGGTTGAGCTACCAAAAGGTAAGGAAGTCATTGGAGTTAAATGGGTCTACAAGAACAAGAGCAATGCTGAAGGCAAAATTGAAAGACACAAGGCAAGGCTGGTTGTCAAGGGATACAAGCAGCAGTATGGGAGAGATATGAGGAAACTTCGCACCAGGTTGCAAGAATGGAAACCATTGAGAGCAGTGTTGTCCATAGCAGCACAAAACAAGCTGAAAGTTTACCAAAGACACGAAGTCAGGCAACCTAAATGGATGTGTTAATGGAAGAGTTTACACTGTGAACAAACCTCTAGCTATGAGAAGAAAAGCCAAGAGCACAAAGTGTGCAGATTTGGAAGAAATCCCTTTATGGGCTGAAGCAAGCAGCAAGAGCGGTAACAGCATGATAGATTCCTACCTACAGGAAAATGAATTGGCAAAGTGTTGAGGGAGAACCCCACCATCTACATCAAAGAAAAGGGATGTTAAAATTTTGATTGTTGTGTTATATGTTGATGATGTGATTTTTACAGGTAATGATGACTACCTTATTCAAAATTTCAAATCAGTCATGAAAGAAGAATTTGAAATGACTGACATGGGTTTGCTGAGATACTTCTTAGGAATAGAAGTAGATCAAAATGAAAATGGGATTTTTATCTCACAGGAAAAGTATGTAAATGAAGTGTTGGGCAGATTTAATATGCAAGACAGCAAGGCAGCAATCACTCCCACAGTAATCGGATTAAAACTCAGCAAAGAGGATAGCAGCAAGGATTTTGATCCTAACTTGTACAAGATTATAGTTGGAAGCCTTATGTATTTAACTTTAACTAGACCTGACATAATGTTTGTTGTTAGTTTAATTTCTAGATTCATGGAGAGGCCAAAAGAAGCACATTGGCAAGGAGAAAAAAGAATTTTGAGGTATGTCAAAGGTACTAAAAGATTTGGCATCCTATATACTGTCTCAGAATCTTCAGATTTAGTTGGCTACACCGATAGCGATTGTGCTGGAAGTGTAGATGATCGAAAAAGCACATCCGGTTATCTCTTTCACATGGGTTCAGGAGCAATTTCATGGGCTTCTAAGAAACAACCCATTGTGGCATTGTCTACAGCAGAGGCAGAATATGTGGCAGCTACAGTAGCAACATGTCAAGGAGTTTGGATGAGAAGAATGTTAAGGAGCTTAGGCCAAGAGCAGGCAAAAGCAACAGTGGTTTTTTGTGACAATAGCTTAGCTATTGCATTATCCAAGAATTCTGCATTTCATAAGAGAACGAAACACATTGACACAGGATTTCATTACATCATGGAATTGGTAAGCAATGGAGAAATCATTTTACAACATTGCAGCACTCAGGAACACGTCGTGGACATTCTGACCAAGCCATTGGATCAAAAAAGCTTTGAATTTTTGAGGAAATGTTTGGGTATGATTAATAACCCAGCAGTTGAAATTAAAGGGGAGTGCTGAAATTGTAATTTCAACTGCAGTTTTTGCCTTGCGATGCGATGAGATCGCAGATCGCAAATTGCATGCAAGCTTGGAGCCTCTGTTTGTTCACTTGATTTCTGTGAGTGCGATGGTGCGATGCGATCCGATCGCAAATCACAAATCGCACCAATATAATTATGTTCCATTTTTCTCCAGCATATTGTGTTTCTGCGATGCGATCCAATTGAAGTCAACGGTTGAAGTACAGGCCTGCAGCAAATGAACTTGACGTAAACTAAAAGTTTCATTTACCGCCAGTTTTGTCAGTAAAACAGTAAATGCAATTTACTGTGGGTTGGTAAGTTTTGGTAAAGATTTTAATTTTATTTCAGCGGGAGTATGGGCACAAGTGAAAGTTCGTAAAACCATTTAATTCTATTGTTTTTCTTTTACGGAAGCATGGCAAGAGAAAACTGATGTAAGTTTTTTTTGTTATCATTTATATATGTAATGTTTGTTTGTTGATAATGTAATTGAAAAGAGAGGCGCAACAGTGCGTATGTATATTTTTGTGTGTGCAAAGGAAAAACTCGCCGCAGCGAATGTAAAAAAAAAAAAAAATAGGCACAACAGTGCGAATTATGAAAGGAGCATGCAACAGCATGAATGTAATTTTTGTAATTGAAATCTGTTTTTACAGCAGCAATGTAAAATAGATCTTTACACACAGCAGTGTAAAATCTGAGGAGGAAACAGAGTAATTTTTTTTTGTTGAAATGTTCTTGGTAAATCCCTCTAAGTGAAGGAGAATGAATTTTGTATCAGTCTTTTATTAATAAATATGAAGTGTTTTTATATATGTAAAAACTCTGTCTGCTCAGAAATTTTAAAGCTTCCTTGTGCCAAGATCCCGTGGAGAGAAGAAACAGAGCATTGTCTCTGTGTGCTCGGTTTTTTGTTGTTTTTGGGATTTTAACAGAAAAATCCCCAACAATGACGTTACATGACTGTAATGTCTACCATTGAACTTGCTTTCGTGGCCATTATAAGAAATTCGGATCTCGAATAGTCCATATAGAACACAAATTCCTTTTCAGCGTAGCAGAATTAAGCACTGCTACCACTTATATGGACCCTATTACTGCAAGGAACAATATGAATTATTGTCCCTGTTCTGGAGAAACTCGAACATATCTTTAAAAACTCAAAACCACCTCCATTGAATACCTAGCAATAACATTTGCTAATCTAAACAGGTCTGGATTGCACAAGCATGGGCACAATTTGCTGCTGCTAGTAGTAACAGAATAAAGAGGATAGATAAAAGAAAACAAACCGACATTTAAAGAACACAGGGTAATTTGCAAGCAATCAACATAATAAAGAGGATAAATAAAAGAAAATAGACCAACCTTTAAGGCATAGTTACCAAGTTTGTCAGTATTGAAGAAAAAGTTCTAAAATTCACCAGTACGATCCTATTCATGGGAAAATACGTTTATGGTGATACGATACGCATTTGTGTGATGGATCGTAGTTATATATATATATATATATATATATATATATAATATATAATATATATATATTATATATATAATATATAATATATATATGTATAATATATTGAATTCTATTAAAAACATCCGTGAATAATGGTAGTTTCTAAAAATTATAAAACCACAATTAGCCTCTAATTAAAAAATTATATCAATTTATTTAAGAAATTACCAGTTAAATAACAATATATTTTTATTAAAATATTGTACCGACAAATAAAGTTTATATAAAAATTAAAATTTTAAAACTTATTTTTTTGTTTTTAATTTTTGTTAGAGGACAACAATTGTCATATTTATTTTGTTTAATCTAAAATAAAAGATGTTGTGGAATTCAATTATAGGGGTTCCTTCTCTGTTATCTACATAAAGGATAATAACACACTTGTTAAATAAATTTGGATCTATCAAGAAAAAAATTGAGACATAAATTCAGTAGTATGTGGAGATCACTTTAAACTTACATTTAATATCTAATGTCTCATTTTGTGGGTTGAACTTAAGAGATTTTTTATGTTATTAGATTTTGTTTACATGTTTTTTCACTTTGCAATACTAATAAATTTGATGCATTTTGTTATTCATTATTTTTGGATTATCTTATATAGACATACAAGGTGAATGTTCGAGATAAATGAACAAGAGTATCTTTATGAGAGAGATTTAATGAAGTTTCTTTGAATTTTTTAATATAATCATCATTCAACTATTTTTTTTTAAATTTGAAACAAATAAAATTAATATCTTAATCATGTTAAGATATATATTCTCAAATTTTATCGGTATTGAATTTTATATAGACAATTTTTTTCCATATCGAATTGAATTAGATCTCCAATTCGAATTCGAATTTGGCAACTATGATTTAAAGAACACATGGTAATTCGACAGGGTTGCCATTTTTGCTTCATTAAGGTAATTTAGGCTACATATGAATCTTTGTAGCTGAGTTCTATAAGTGCAGGTTATTGTAACATTGGAGATGGTGTGTCAAAGAAATTTGATTGATGTTTGGAACAATTCCATATTTTTCTTCGAGATTACTAGGCTTGCATCTTTGATAACCTATAAAAAAACAATCAGACTTTTCATGTGCTTTTCAATGGAATTGGAAAAAATCAAAATGTTATCTATATCTACAATCCACTAGTCAAAATATGATTTTAATATTTTTCTATCACCCTTTGAAATTTTGCAATTTTTTTTTTTAATCCAAATAGTATAACATTCCACTCATAATGGGCATTTATATGGGCATTTGGGAAACTAAGTGTTGCTTTGAATTTATCTTTTTCCTTTATAGCAACCTGCAAAAATCCAAATTTCAAAAAAACCTTTGAAAATATCTTTGCACCAATAATTCTCTTCACAAGATTGGATTTATGTCATCAATGTTCCATTTTAGGGACCAATCTTCAGCAAAGGCCTAGGATTCAGGCATCTGTCTATACAATTTTCGAGAAACCATCAACTGCAACATGAAGTATAGGAAGTGCCTTGAATTTTTCTTTGATCTTCCTCAACTCTTCAGTGAGTTTTTATGTCCATGACACAGGTCCTTTTTCAATCTCTCATTTAAGATTTTTCTATCTGCAACATAGTTTTTGTAAAAATGGCTCACATAATTTAGGCCACCCTAGAATCTTTGCAGCTGAGTTATCATGAAATAGTGTGGAAATTTATCTGTAAAATCAATAGCATGTTGTTGTAATACAATGCGACCATTGGACATGGTGCATCCAAGAAATTTGATAGATGTTTGGAAGAATTCCATTTTTCTTTTTAGAGATTACTAGGCCAACATCTTTGATAACCTGTAAAAACTTTTTCAGATGTTTGATGTGTTTTTCAATGAAATTGGAAAAGACTAAAATATAATATATATATATACAATCATTCAATAGAAATATAATTTTAATACTTTATTTATCACTCTTTAAATTTTTGTAAGAGAATTTTTTAATCCAAATAGCATAACATTCCACTCATAATGGTGTGTTGAGACATGAATGTTGTTCTGAGATTATCTTCCTCCTTTATAGCAACCTTCCAAAATCATATTTCAAATCAAATCTTGAAAATATATTTCCATGAGCAATTCTCTTCACAATGTTGAGTTTATGTGGTATGGGATAAATTTCATGTGCCAACACTTGATTTAGTGGTTTGTAATTTGTTGCTAATCTTGAAACACCTCTAATATTGTCAAAATGATTGTTTACCCAAAATTCATAACAATTCCATGGACTCTATGATTCTCTCATAAGTCCATTCTTCAAAACACCATGGATTTTCTCTTCCCGTAGTTTTTTATACTGGGTATTCACGGGGATTCGTTCTTACATGCCTTTTCTATATATGAATCCCTATATGACAGCTCTATAAAATATTTATTTTTCTCTCATATTGTTATTGGATATTTTGAACATACTTCGTTTTCAAACATTTTTCTCAACTTGGATATTTATTGGTTAACCTTCCTTGGTTAACCTTTTCTATTTGGAGTTGTTCTTTGATTTTCATATTGCTCCTCATGTTTTCCAATTCCTTTATTTTCCTTTCCTTTTGTGTGATTCTTTGTAACTTGATCTAGAGTGGATAGCTATGGTGTTCATGTAAAAGGAAGAACGATGTTATTTTCATTTTTCCTCTCTTCTTTTCCTAGAATGGGAAGGTAATGAAATATCCATATCTTCCATCTTTGGTTCTTGTTGACCCATGCAGTTCAATGGCTGCTAAAAAAGAAGTTCTCAATATGAAGTCAATGGGAATTTCTGCAACCAGAAAATTTAGAGCGAGGCATTCTTTACTATTCATTGATTTATTTCCAATACTAATTACAAAATGATATGATTTACCTTGTGACAATGTATGGAACGGGTGGTCTCCTTATGTAAGAGATTTAGATATGATCCTGAATCAATAAGGGATTTTAGCTCAAAACCTTTACCTTTGATCTTTATTGTGATTTGGATATGAAATTTCTATTGTTTAATAGACAAAATTCTCATATCATTAAATCCTTCAAAATTTGATGTTTGAAACATATTTATGTTGGGATTTTCTCCCATGCCAAATACATCTTCTAATGAAGGATGTTCTAGGATAACAACAGGATCCTTGAATGTTCTGATCTCTTGTCTTGCACACTGATTTACCTTATCGATATCTTCTTCATCCTTTTTTCTTCAAATTATTTTGTCTTTGTTTTAGCTCACTTACATTTTTTTTAGAATATTAATTTCTCTTCCTAAGTCGTTCACATCCATGGTCTGCAATTTTTCATTTCTATGATCTCTCATTAGTGACTTATTATTTTTCACAAAAGAAACAAAAATGAATAAATGCTTCTTATTGGATGATTCTAGCATTTTGTGAGCTTTTTCCATTGTCTTGAGGAACATATCCAATAAAGATGCTTTCATGTCACCTTCTAGAAAGGCTTTGATTTGTGAAAAAAAATTTGTATCTCCATCTTCACTTAGTTGGGCCATATAGGTTTTCAACTTTTCTCTCTTTCTGTATTCTTCATCTTCTTCTTCTTTTGCATCTTCACTTCTACTATAGTTGTCTTCTTTAGTATTGTAATTGCACATGGCAAGGTTTTTGAAATTGCATGAGGTTTCAACCATTAATGATTCTTCTTCTAGTTCATACAATTCAGTAGTATTATAGTCAAAATCAGAGATCTATTAACTAGAAAAGAAACAACCATTCTACAATAAGTGAACGTCTTCTCTTTTTATAAAGAAGGAAGACTAAGGACAATGATTTGTATCATGCTCATTTGACCCACATCTATTTCAATCTAGAATTAATCTTTGTTCAGTTAGTTTTCTAATTTTTTCCACCCTTTGCCTCGATAGCTTCCTTTTATCTTTCTTTGACACTCCACCTTATAGACATGCGTTAGCAAGGTGACCTAGTTTTCCACATGGCCAACATATCAACTGTTTTGTGGCATGAAATTTGTGAATATTGAGTTTAACGTCCTCTCTAGAATAATAATAGGTTTTTTCTATCCTTTTGTAGTTTTTCTTCATAGTGTTGTACGTTCTATGATAAGATTTTACCTTATTCTTGAATCTCTAACATTTCTTCAATATCTTCATGGATTTTCTTTTTCTTCTTATAGGATCATCTATTGTTAACCCATATTTCTCACAGATGGATTTACTATTACGAAATATAGATAGTTTTTGTATTGAGTTGTTGACCTTCATATTTGTACACAACCCAACCAATGCACTAGTAATAGATGAAGGTTCAAATCTCATTGAGTATATGGCATGTTGTGTCTTGGCTAGAAGAGTAGGTGACTCCAGAGCGGAAATCTTGGCTCTTGTTGAGGGATAAGTTAATTGCTATTGTGTGTGGCTTGCAGGCTATTGCGCCTAGCCTAGGTTTATAGTGGCAGCCAGTTGGATTTGATCCTAGGTCTGTTCAGGATAACTGTCACCAGTTACTGATTATCCTAGAATAAAAAAGAAATAATAATAAATAAATAAATAAAATAATATAATAAATTTCCCCATGTATACAATTCATAAGCCATCTTAAATACTTCTTGCATCTCAAAATAGTTAACAAATTTACTTGGTATAACAACCACATAGACTTTTTTCCAAAGACGATTCTTGTTATCTTTGACTTCATAGATTCTTTGAGTCTACTTTTTATTAAACTCATCACAATGAGACATTTTCCTCTGTTTCATATTCATGATAATTAGAGTGTTTTTGTTGGAATTTTTTTCTCAGTGCCACACCAATGCTCTAAAGTCAATGTAGAAATAGTTGTTATCATATCATTTACTAAATTACCATCATCATGGTAGACGATATTTCCATTTTCATCTTTTATTACTTCTCGATCCAAATTTTCAATTCAAGCAAGAGAAGATTATGCTTCCCATCATTTGAATAAAGACTTAATAAAGCATTGTATGATTGATTTACATGCTTCTATTTCAATTTTCCCTTCCATACATGTCATTTTATAAGAGGCAAACATCTTATCTAAAAATCATCTGATTTAGCCTATAGACATGTCATCGATGTTCCATTGTGGGAACCCATTGTCAACAAGGGTATGGGATTGAAGCATATTTCCTTTCCCTTGAATATGAGGTGTTTCTTCTTTGGTAGGAAGAACCTTGGTGACTAAGGAATATTTTTCTTTGTCACTGCTGAGATCATCTTCATCACTACTTATTCATTGAGGCCATCATTATTACAATTGGACCATTGTTTCACCTTCACTGATATCCTAACGTTGTACCTCATGTCTCCATCAATATCTATGCTGAGAGAATAAATTCATATTGAATGTATGTTAAGAATGAATGTGTTACTATTGGATCACTGAGATCAACATCATCACAATTGAGACCGTGACTACATTTTCTTGCACCGAGATGTTCCCTGCCATAACTATGCTCAGACTCTAAGTGCTATTATGGGATCATCATGATCTTCTTCATCATAATTAAGCTAAGAGTATATCACCGAGACAATGATTGCATTTAGTATGTCATGACTTCTTTCAATATACCGAGACTGTGATTATGAAGAGGCCAAAGAACAAAGATACTTATCACTATAATTTCCTTGGACTGACATATGTGCCACTAAACACGATACCCTATAATCATCACTGAGATCCTGTACCTTATTGTTCCATCCGAAATTTTAGATATTCCTGTACCCATACAAAATTTTAGAGGTGTATGAATATACATTTTATGTGGTGACCCCAGCAGGGTATATATAGTGGTTTGTGTGTATGTAAGATGGCTTGTATTCATGACTAGGCATGTCACTTTAACTGAGCTGACATCATTGTTATTTAATATAAATTGTGAGGCCAACTGAATTTTTTTCTTCATTGTTTTCCAGACATAATTCTTCATTCTTGTCTTGGAGGATTCTGCTTATCTTGGAGGGTTGTTCTTGAATAGTATACATTTTACATATATCCTTAAGAAGATATTTTTAAATTTGAATTTGACTCTTTGATGTTTAGGCCGATAGGCCTTTCCTTTGAAAGGGACCTTCGTCGTCCTACTCATTCTCCCGCTGACACGTGGCGTCGGGTCCACTTCGTCCTCGTGCTAACAGCTAGCGTCGGGCCGCATAACACCGGGCGTCGGGCATAACCGCAGAGTGCATGGATATCCGATGAATAATTCCGATTTTTCGCCCGGGCGGCATAACACCTGGCGTCGGGCGTAACCGCAGAGTGCATGGATATCCGATGAATAATTCCGATTTTTCGCCCGCCATTGCCATCTTCTGCGAACCTTTCTGATCGCATTCTGTCTCAAATAGCTCCCAATCAGACAGAGCTGCCGCCATGAATCTTGAAAGCAAGTCTTTCCTCAGATGCCCTTCAGAGATTTCACCTCTCCTCGAACGAATAATGTCCATGGGAAATTCGTTCACTACATTTATGGCTTCTCTTAACCGCCTCTCAGAACCGATCATTACAGGTTCCCGTCACAACAGTCTTCGTGAAGCTTCTTTGAAGGTAGATTTTTGCTTTCGATTTGTGCATATTTTCGCTTACGCCAGGGGATTGTGCATGTTGAGGATGTGCTAGGAAGGCCGATGTTCGGCGGCTCTTGCTTCAGTGGCTCTTTGTTTTGCTTTTTTTTGTTTGCACTTATCGTTCTTGAATCCCCTGCCTTAATAATTTTCAATGCGCTTTTGCATTAAAAGATTGTAGATTTGTTGATTTGCCTCTGTTGTTTTTAAGCCTTTGCTGTTTTTCTGCCGGGAATTTTCTTGCGGAAGATGCCTATTTATGATACACGATGGTTGTTTCAGGGAGCTTCCATCCCCTAGACACTTGTATAGTTTCTCACCGTGCGATTATAGGGTATTGATCTGAGGGTTAGGCATCCAGCGAGATGGTTGAGGTAACCACTTCGCCCACAAGCTCCGCGTCCGATGGGCATTCTTGCGATGATGTTAGGGTTGAGGGCGCTCTGCAACAACGCGAAGGTTTCTATGAGCAATGGATGGAATCTTTACAGGTAGGGTTTTCTACTACTTATAACACCTTAATGTAGTTTCCGGTTGAGATAATGCGAGAGTAATTTATAGTTGCTTGGTTGAATGTAGGCTTCGCTCGCAGATTTCTTCCATTCATCAATGGTTGACATCGAGGCAGAGCAATAGAAGCTCACAGATGTAAAGTTTAGGCATTTTGTAGAAAAGTTCAGAACTAACAGGGTTTATTATGCTCTTGCAGTGATTATGGCAACACCCAAACGTTGGACAACAACCCAGGTTGTAAAAAATTTCTTGCTTCCCGGCGGGTTCCGGCCATTACACATGCATCCTACCCACACCCTTAGTAAGATTAGGAAGGAGGAGTCATTGGCTTAAGAGTTAAAACCCTTCGAAATTGAATGTCATAATGAGGGTTCTTTCTTACAGGGTTTTACTATGCCTATGAAATCAGACAAAACATATTTGTTTTCAGGGCGCTGGGTATCGGCGTCGTTGATCCCGTCGACAGAGGACCATTTAAGGTTAATAAGCTGCACCCTCAGGACTTCCAGTGCCCCGCCTTATTTAACTGTCCTCAGTTCTTCTCTGTAGCAGGTATGGAATATTTGGGGTTTTTTATGTCATTGGAGTTTATTTTCATTACAATTTGCTCCAAACCCTTTTTAATTTTTCTCCAATTTGGTGCAGGTAAACCTCTTCCCAATTTTGTCCATGGTGATTGATCCGTCAAGGTTGAAGATTAGCATACTGCCATACCTCCCAGGTACTAGATTTATGTTCTAGATGGCTTCGTCAAATAAGCTGTATCAGTGTTATTTTCTTGATTTCATGAGCAAGTCGTAGCGGCCATTGAGCCGAGAGTTTCTATTCATGAACTCGGTTAATTATTCATGTATGAACTGTTAAAATTCAACTTCCTGAGCTCATGATTTTATTGCTTCTCTTACTTCGGGCATGGGTATGGACAAAATGGGTTATGGTCAAATATGTCTAACGTGTATGGAATTTGGATCAATGCT